>JAVJIX010000117.1:790000-1075000 GCA_036785185.1 Paratrypauchen microcephalus | reverse complement strand
GAGTGTGATACAGCAGCATGCTTGTTTACACGAGGCTCCCCCCTTCCCCCCTCCCCTTCCCCTTCTCTCCTTCGCTCCTTCGCTCCCTCAGGCAGCGCGGCTGAGCAGCTGCTAGCAGGAGCCGAGGCGAAGGATGAGCCCAAATGTCCTTCTGCGGCTCTCGTATTCAAAATGGCTGCCTCTATATGGGGAAGATCCCCCTTTTATGTGACTATATCTAAGTCCAAAAGAATACTTTGATTTCATGATGGAAGTGAAAAGGCTTGGAAAACAATGTATTTTTGAATGGGTATCTTCAATTTATGTAATTAACAGGTAAAAATCTTACACACTGTCCCTTAAAAGGATTTATGTCCTTATGCAACAGCGCGTTTTTTCCCCGATCTAGCTAGGCATGGGCGGAGTGATATCACCTTGCAGGTAGGTTTCCAGCTGATATTTGTTTACCTTCAGCTGTCGTCGTTAGCCATAGAAGTACAGTACAGTAGCAGGGCAGTAGCCTGCCCTGTTCTACAATCCAGACATGGCCACGTTTGGAGGTCTCCCCGATGCTTGGAATATACAGACGAAGAGTTGAGAGAGATGGATGTTGAAAGGGCAGAACGCGAGAGAGTGTCGGTGAGTTAGCCCCCGCTACAGCTACAGAAAACCGGGTTGTTGCATTGTTCGTTGGAATGAACGATCAATGCGGGGCTGTCTTTTCAGTTCCGTGCTCAACATGAATGTTCACGGGCTAGCAACAACTTTATGAGCGTGCATGCCTTTTGACCAGCACGCTAACATAACGACAGGAGCAAGCTTGGTTAAAAAAAAGGTACAAACCTGTTCTTCATCACGGGATCTTGCGCTTGGAAAGACAGATGGTACTGCAGTGGTTGTCAGACTAGGCTTTCCAAGGGATTTGGTGTAGTCGTCTGGTCCGAAATGATCACTGCAAATCTTCTGTTTATGTAGCGTCTCCACCGGTGTGTTGATGTCTAAACCAGCAGCTACAAGCCACAGTCGCGTCCTTTCTCGATCGTGCACCGGAAAGCTGTGAAAACTTTGTGGTGCCCACCTGCGGGCTTTATTTGTACATTTTCTAAATGCACACTGAAAAACCATTTTGCCCGGTAGTTGTTTTAAAATCCACCTCTTCACTCTGTGGTCTTCCCTACTACGACTTTTCTCGCTTCTCTGTTTACGTGATTGGTCACTTCACAACCAACTAGAGTAAAGTAAAATTCCGCTGCTGGTGCGAAGCTAGTCCCTCAGATATGGAATGATTCATGCTATTTGCAGTCAGTTTTATTTCAAAAATTACTCAATCAACATACATTTACATCGACAGTCTGCCGTTATAATTGACTTGTTTCGGGTGCACTATGGAGTGGGTAACCCTGATTTAAATCCGGCTACCATTTACCATTGACTTGCGCTAGCCTAGCATCTGAAAACTCTGCAACTGGAAGGACTGCATGAAATTCGCTAAAAAGTGTCTCCACATCTCTGCAGCACTCTGGCTAACTCGGAAATGAGCCCCCATGTCAAAAATCCTGGAATATCCCTTGAACGTGTTAGATTGACAGACCGAATATAAACATTAAAAATAATAATCCCTGTGTTAACTATAATTAAATACCAGATAGCAATCATAATCTGCAAAGCAAAGCAATATAAAGTGTACTTGATTGCCCCAAAAGCATTTTTTTAATGTTTTTTTTTTTTTTTTCTTTTGATAGTGGATAATGTCTGTATGGGGAAATATAAAACCATGTGAAAAGTACTTGAAGCCCCCGTGTCCTCCTCATGTCCTCCCATATTCACAGCGGGGGAGAGAAGATAGTTCAGATGCCCTCCCACATGAGCCTGTCTTCATATGTCAGTGAGTCTCAAATCCACATAACGACAAAGTGCGGAGAGGGAGCCAGCTGGAACTACCCTCTGTAAACATGATGAATAAGCTGGGGCCCTTCCAGTCAGTATTTTAAGTTTCACAATTTACATCAAACGTGATTAGTGTCGGAAGAACCAAAACATGTGAAATGAATCATGGGCAGAGAAAAACTGTCTTGCACTTTGAGGAAATATAGTTGTTGTTTTTTTTTCAATTTTAGGATGTCTTCCCAATTCACTATCAGAGATGTAAAGAAATGAGCAGAAACAATGGATAACAATATTTGATGGTGGAAATAAACCAAGTAATTGAACTGAATAGCAAAAGTTTTTATGATTAGGAATCTGAAGATTATTTGGTCTGTTATCTGGTCTGCTAATGATCCATAATATAGTACTAAAAACAAAAAGATAATGTTTGTGACCAGTTTAGAAGCAAAGTCAATTTAAGGCTCCCTTTTTTTTGGATGTTTATATCATAATAACTTTACCATACAAAATGTTTAATTTCAGTTTAATTTAAAGCTGATCAAGCTGGTAATGAATTATTAGACAATGGGAAGGAAATCGTTCAAGATCCAAAGCTTTTATTGTCATATGCACAGTAAAGAAACACGTTTCCCTGTACCCTGAAATTCTTACTTTGCTGCCCACCCTGGATGTCAAGAGGTGATATTAAGGATTTCACGGTTATGATGTCAACAATTGTGAATGAGTCCTATATTTCTTCTCATATTTATAACGCTCACATTTTATATTGTGACATCCCTAATAGTGAATACCCAGCAACCCATTTTACACCAGCAGTAACTCTCCATGGTAATACTAATATAAGTCTTTACTGCTTACCTGAAGCTTTAGATTTCTTAAAGACTATCATTACATTTTACTAAGTACTTGGGTTAACTACAAGATTGTATCCTAAATCCTCTCTGAAATAAGCAGTCGACCCTTCAGAGCAGTCTGCATGCCCTCTCCTTACTCCCGGATTACCACATGCAAATTAGGATGTCTTATTTATTTCGTCAAAGTATTAAAAACCCAACTGCAGAGAGCCGTGTGGAGAAGAACAGTTAGCAAACTGCAATCTCCGTAATATAATGCGTTTACTGGGGCTAGGCCAGGCTCTGCTAGATTTCCCATGACGCTCTGTATGTGCAATCGTAACAAGATGGCATTTTTCCAATTCTCGCTTGCTGTTTGTTCACATTTATAGCAGTGGTGGTGGTTGGGCTTCATACAGGAGGCTCTGTTTGTGAAGATGGGAGAGGTAAATGATATCTTGACCTGCAATTTTGAGAGCTATAGTGTTCTGTACAGACCCCATATAGAGAAGAAGAAGAAGAAGAAGAAGAAGTGAACTTTATTGATCTCACACTGGAGAAATTCTTCTCTGCATTTTAACCCATCCTATATATATATATACATATATTAGGAGCAGTGGGCAGCACACACATTAGGGCGCCCGGGGACCATCTCCATGATCTTCTTGCTTCGGTTTGGTCAGGACCTAAGCTGGAGTACCTATGGTGCATGTCCTGGAGTGGACAGTGGCTTTGTAAGTTCTTTTAGCAGCAGATAAGTGGGGAATAGATTAGTTGAGGGGGTTTGGGGCGTGCTGTTCTGGCTGTGTGTACTATGGACACTCATGCGAAGGATCACAAGCTTGAAAACCCAAACAAAGACAGGATCAAGGGTCAGGGAAGAACAGCCAACTCTATTTCCACTGTACTGGGAAAGAAAAAGATAGAAACATGATCTTGTGTTGTTTATTATTGATACTAAACCAATGTTCCACACTATTTGACATTAGATAAATATTCCAGAAGATTAGCTGACTCAGTGCTGTGACGCAGTGCGGGCTGTATTTTAAAGGGATCATTTTACACAATTTTGTTGTCCATCCATCCATCCATTTTCTTCCGCTTATCCAGGGCTGGGTCGCGAGGGCAACAGTCTAAGCAGGGACGCCCAGACCTCCTTCACCCCGGACACTTCCTCCAGCTCCTACGGGGGGACCCCAAGGCGTTCCCAGGCCAGCCGGGAGACATAGTCTCTCCAGCATGTCCTGGGTCTTCCCCGGGGCCTCCTCCTGGTGGGACATGCCGGCAGGAGGCATCCAGGAGGCATCCGGAACAGATGCCCGAGCCACCTCAGCTGGCTCCTCTCGATGTGGAGAAGCAGCGGCTCTACTCCGAGCTCCTCCCGTGTGACTGAGCTTTTCACCCTATCTCTAAGGGTGCGCCCAGCCATTCTGCGGAGGAAACTCATGTCGGCTGCTTGTATCCACGATCTTGTCCTTTCAGTCATTACCCAAAGCTCATGACCATAGGTGAGGGTAGGAACATAGATTGGCCAGTAAATTGAGAGCTTTGCCTTTCGGCTCAGCTCCCTCTTCACCACAACGGTCCGGTACAGTGACCACATCACTGCCGACGCTGCACCGATCTGCCTGTCAATCTCACGCTCCATCCTCCCCTCACTCAGGAACAAGATACTTACTTGAACTCCTCCACTTGAGGCAAGGACTCCCCACCCACCCGGAGAGGGCAAGCCACCTTTTTCTGGTCGAGAACCACGGCATCAGATTTGGAAGAGCTGATCCTCATCCCAGCCGCTTCACACTCGGCTGAAAACTTCCTCAGTGCACGTTGGAGGTCCCGGTTCGATGAAGCCATCAGGACAACATCATCTGCAAACAGCAGAGATGAGATCCTGTGGTTCCCAAACCGGATCCCCTCTGGCCCCTGACTGTGCCTAGAAATTCTATCCTTAAATATAATGAAGAGAACCGGTGACAAAGGGCAGCCCTGGCAGAGTCCAGCATGCACCGGAAACAGGTCCGACTTACTACCTGCAATGCGAACACAGCTCCTGCTCCGGTCATACAGGGACCGAACAGCCCTTAGCAAAGGGCCTCGAACCCCGTACTCCCAGAGCACTCTCCACAGGACCCCACGAGGGACATGGTCGAATGCCTTCCCCAGATTCACAAAGCACATGTGGACTGGTTGGGCAAACTCCCATGCACAATCAAGCACCCGATGGAGAGTATAGAGATGGTCCAGTGTTCCCCCGGTTGGGAAAACCAAACTGCTCCTCCTGAATCCGAGGTTCAACTATCGGTCGAATTCTCCTCTCCAGCACCCTGGAATAGACCTTACCGAGAAGGCTGAGGAGTGTGATTCCCGGATAGCTGGTCCCCCTTCTTAAACAGAGGGGCCACAACCCTGGTGTGCCAGTCCAGAGGTACTGTCCCCGAACGCCACGTGATGTTGCAGAGATGTGTCAGCCAAGACAGCCCTACAACATCCAGATACTCAGGACGGATCTCATCCACCCCCGGGGCCCTGCCACCGAGGAGCTTTCCAACCACCTCAGTAACTTCAGCCAGGGTAATGAACGAGTCCGCCTCCGAATCCCCAGCCTCTGCTTCCTCCTCGGAAGACGTGACGGTGGGATTGAGGAGTTCCTCAAAGTATTCCTTCCACCGTCCGATAACATCCCCAGTCAAGGTCAACAGCTCCCCACCTGCACTGTAAACAGTGTTGGTGAAGCACTGCTTCTCCCTCCTGAGGCGCCGAACAGTTTGCCAGAATTTCTTTGAAGCTGTCCGATAGTCCTCCTCCATGACCTCTCTGAACTCCTCCCAAACCCGAGTTTTTGCCTTTGCCACCGCACAGGCTGCAGCACGCTTGGCCCGCCGGTACCTGTCAGCTGCCTCAGGAGTCCCATGAGCCAACAAGGCCCGATAGGACTCCTTCTTCAGCCTGACGGCATCCCTTACTTCTGGTGTCCACCACCGGGTTCGGGGATTGCCACCACGACAGGCACCACAGACCTTACGACCACAGCTACGGGCAGCCACATTGACAATAGAGACTGAGAACAAAGCCCACTCATACTCTATGTCCCCAGCCTCCCCTGGAATCTGGGAGAAGCTTTCCCGGAGGTGTGAATTGTTGACAGAGGGCTCTGCCAGACGTTCCCAACAGACCTTCACAATACGCTTGGGCCTGCCAGGTCTCTCCGGCTTCCTCCCCCACCAGCGGACCCAACTCACAACCAGGTGGTGATCAGTTGACAGCTCTGCCCCTCTCTTCACCTGAGTGTCCAAGACACGCGGCCGGAGGTCAGATGACACGACAACAAAGTCGATCATCGACCTCTGTCCTAGGGTGTCCTGGTGCCACGTGCACTGATGGACACCCTTGTGCTCAAACTTGGTGTTCGTTATGGACAAACTGTGGCTAACACAGAAGTCCAATAACAGAACACCACTTGGGTTCAGATCAGGGAGGCCATTTCTCCTAATCACCCCTCTCCAGGTGTCACTGTCGTTGCCCATGTGGGCGTTGAAGTCCCCCAGGAGAACAATGGAGTCCCCGGTCGGTGCACTGTTCAGTACCCCTCCCAGGCACTCCAAGAAGACTGGGTACTCTGCACTGCTGTTCGGCCCATAAGCCGACACAACAGTGAGAGACCTGTCCCCAACCCGAAGGCGCAGGGACGCGACCCTCTCGTTCTCCGGGGTGAACTCCAACACTTGTCGGCTGAGCTGTGGGGCAATGAGCAGGCCCACACCAGCCCGCTGCCGTTCCCCGCGGGCAACGCCAGAGAAATGGAGGGTCCAGCCCCCCTCAAGGAGTTGGGTTCCAGAGGCCAAGCTGTGCGTGGAGGTGAGGCCGACTATATCTAGTCGGTAACGCTCAACCTCCCACACGAGCTCAGGCTCCTTCCCCCCCAGTGAGGTGACATTCCATGTCCCCAGAGCTAGTCTCCATGTCCGGAGATCCGGCCGTCGAGGCCCCTGCCTTCGACTGCCGCACAAATCTCCATGCACCCGGCCCTCATCAAAAACATACCCAAACTTGTGTATTGTTTCATTTTCACATGTTCAGTACACAAACCCTGCGTTCTTCTCTCATACAGATCTCTCATACATCTCTGTTCCACATTGTAATGTCATGTGTTAATACAGGAAATGCTCCATGTTTTTAAACTCCACACACCTTCACCAGAATAATTTGAATGATTTCAGCCCTTCAATTAACTATCTCTATTGAATTAAAGCTAAAAGGTAGCTTTTAACATGAAAACGACCACTTTCATGACATCACAAGGTGGAGCAGAGCATTTTGAGCTTTGAAGACAGTCTAATAATAAAAGGACAAATCAATTTCAGTTTGCAGAGTCATTTTCTTGCTATTTTGAGGAATCTAGCCTTAATGATGGGGAACCCCTGATCTATGGCTTTTTATTGGTACAAATTAGGCCTAAATGTTTCATTGAGCTCGTTATTTATGTATGTTGTTCATAATTCTGCTAAAATATAATTAATACCATATTTTCTGAGAGTACATACTTTAGATAGCAATTTGTTTAACATTTTGCCTCAACATGTTTTATCAGTGTGCTCTTCACTTGGGTTTTATTTTTACTGCAGTGAGGGTGGAGCTGCTGGCCTTGTTGGCGCTCGCTGGTCTTCTTAAACACTGTTTTACATATACTGAGTGGATGTGAGCAAACATTCACAAATGCTCATATTGTCATGTGAATAAGTGTGTGTGGGTGTGTGCTTCAGGAAGAATGTTCTTGCTAATCACGAGCAACACCTTCACTTTAAAAGCACAGAACTCACAGCTAACAGATGCTCTGGCTCGTCTGCTGCCACTTATTTCCATATTTAGCCATATTTCCTTCTTTTATTTCTTTCTTTTTTTATTTAGAGCTCCGTTTTAGTGGATCTAAGAGGTTGCCTTGGGTTTTGGGCAAATCATACTTTCCTGATTTGATAGATTTTGTGAGTTTGGCCCTATTTCATCCCCACACTACGCTCTTCACACTACACACTTCAATCGAGTGCATTTTCTGAAAGTGCGTGAAGTGTGAGTGCACAGGGGAGCAGGGTCAATCAAATGAGAAATGGGACAGTCCGTACTTCAGATGACGGACTTACTGAGCATCCAAACAGTGTAAAACAACCCTCAGCCCATGTTTTAAACTGCAGTTCAGTTCATCAGAAAGCCAAAGCCTATAGCTTTGTTTTAATCATTGGCTGAATTGGCCATAAACAACTAAGATCTGTGTTAACGTTTTTACTGTATTGTTAGCTGTACAGTCTGTTTATTTATTTTAAATATTATCCATTTAATTGTTAACAAATTCCCTCTAGTTGTCAGGGCTCTCAAGTCTCACACATTGAGAGTGTGACACACTCAATTCGACGTGTTCACACGCTTACACGCCACACATGGCATTTCTCACGCTGAAATTTAGTTCCGCAATTCAAGCGCAGCGCACAGCGCTTCTGTGCCCAGAAAATCGGTTAGATAATGCAGGCACCGTGCGTTTTCAGCGGAAAAAGTCCCCCCCGCTCCTCGGAAATTACGCAGTCTCACACATGACCCCACTCAAAACTTGAGAGCCCTGCTACTTGTATTCAGTTAGCGCACGCTGCTAATAGGTAAGAGCGCTACACAATTTGAAAACTTTCCAGTGACATGCATTGTGCGGAAGGCACTTGCCTGAAGTCCTCATGACTTCACACTCACTGAAAGTGCAGAGAGAAAAGGGAGTGAAGTGTGGGTCAAAAAATTCCAGATAACAGTGACACCAGCGCTCTTCACGTGAACGTGCATCTGAAGTGCACAAGTGGGACAGGGCCTTTTCTACATTCAAAAGAACATTTTGATTTGAATTGAGGTGTTGCTAACAACAGAGGACTGTTGCCAAATCCTTCAAAGCAGGGAAAAAAATCCTTTTGCCTGAAACATGAGTACGTGCTGCAGCCAAATGTGTGCAGAACAGAACCTATGAGCTGTGAATGAGCTGTGACTCTGTGAACCTGGCACAGAGTCAGGGGCTGTGAATGTGTTATTATACAGATTATACCTACAGTTACAAAGATGAAAATGCATTCTGAAATCTAATGGAATCCTTGTGTTGGGCCTGGGTGATCGGGGAACAACATTTCTCTTTTTTCTTACATTGATCCATCACAATTTGGCGGCACGGTGGCTGAATGGCTAGCACTCACAACAAGAATGTTCTGGGTTCAATCCCCGTGTGGCACGTTGGTATGGCTGTAAGCTTCGGGTCGAGTTTGCATGTTCTCCCCGTGTCTGGGTGGGTCTCCTCCAGGCACTCCGGTTTCCATAGGTAAAATCCTCCAGCTGTGGTCCTGAACAAACCGAAGCAATAAGATCATGGAGATGGTCCCGAGGCGCAGTAATGTGCTGCCCACTGCTCCTAATAACAGGATGGGTCAAATGCAGAGGACAATTTCTCCTGTGTGAGGTCAATTAAATCAATCTTCTTCTTCTTCAATTTACATTTTGTCTTATTAAGAACAAACAAATATAAAAGTCTTCATAAACTGCTCCAAACCACGTGATTGTGTTTGCTTTGCCTGTAAACTTGCTATTAAAAATCTTCAACCTGATAAGTGACAATTTGAAACTAATACATCTCAATTTCAATGCAGCTCTTAATAATAATAATAGCTCCTTAGTCCACTTTATTCAGGCATATTTGGACACCTTTGTTTCGCCAACTCATGTAAAATTACCTAAAATCATAAAGTCCTAAAATAATCACATAATAATACAAAATGGTCTGGTCAAATGAGCTTTGGGGGTCACATCTGAAATCAAGTCAAAATTAGTCAAAAAATAAATTAAACTGAATTAATGAATGTTTTTGGCAAGGGGCTAACAAGCTCAGAAATAGCCTCATTTTAGGAGCTGAGACATGGAGCCAGTGTGCTTTTGTAAATGGAAGTACAGTGTGAGAGCAAAGGGAGAGTATTCACCCAGAGTGATTGGGTAACAGAGCTAATGTCACGTGCACTCTCACATGGATTAAGATTAAGATGAAGATGAAGATGATGAAGAAAATGGTGATTAAGAAGAGGAAGTGGTGCTGGGGGGGGCTGCCTTCATCATTCAGGTGAGAGAGAAAAAAAAGGAAACATAAGATGGATAGAACTGTGCAAATGCTGGGATGTGGGAGTTGTTTTACCGCTGCTAATTACGAAAATCACCAAGTCTCCCATTTGTACTACATTTCTGTTACTGTTTTTAGCACATACTGTATTTTTGTATGCATGTATTTATTTTGGTAGATTAATTATTCCCTCTACATGTCTAGTTTCCTGTATCAACATGGAGGTTACCTTACATATTGCACATATGCACATTTCATTCTACCTCGAACTTTCCTTCTTGTTGGAAGCGTATATGTTTACCTGTATGTCTTATGTCTATTTATTGATGATGTCTGTATACACTACAGACATTTGAAACTACTAGTAATTAAAGTAACTAAAGTAATTTCATTGTAGTTAGCTCCTCCCTTCAGGCGGATAAAAGGAAGTGTCTGACCAGAACTGAAGAAGCAGCGTGGATGAGCTGTGAACCGTATTCGACCAAATAAACTTTTGTCAGGTTGACAAATTGAATTTCTCCTTTTGCAATAGATTCTATCTGGACAACTGAGGGATTCTGCACACATTTTGATTCTTGTGATTCTCTTTTTCAGGAGCTGTTAGACACTGCGGTGTACAAAGGAACCTGCAGTGTACAAAGGCAGCTGCCAGCTTTCCCTGTGAGCTGTCTCCTCGGGAGGTGGTCCTGGAGTTGGTGACTAAAGTCTGTGAGAGTTTGTTGCAGCCCTCTCCCTCCTTGGTCCTGTGCAGCATGTCCTCCAGCCTGCTGAGTGCTCCCACTGTGAACCTGGCTCAGGCTGTAATGGACGAAGTGTCCAAAAGCCTGAGCACAGAGAAAGTGCAGACTGTGTCCTTCACTGGCTCCCTCAGAGACCACATGGTGCAGACTGTCCTCCGCACAGTCTCACACGTGGTCCTCACACGCAAGTTGCAGACTGAGCTGAGCTGTTCCTCCAAAGGCCTGCTCATGTTAGTGACCCGAGCCACAGCTGCACAGGTCTGTGTGCTCTTTCAAGGAGCACAGATTTCAGACTTCAAGACCCTCCGGGTCTGAGAAGCTGAAGTCCTCCTCCAAGTCTGATGACCAGAAGTCCTCCTCTAAGTCTGAAGTCTGAGAAGATGAAGTCCACTAAATCTGAGGAGCCCTCTGTTGCAGACCCTGAGCCCCTTTCTGAGTCTGAGGACCTCACGTCCCTCTCTCAGTCTGAGAAGTCTTGCACCAGGTCTGAGAACATGAAGTCCTCCTCCAAGTCTGACAACCTGAAGTCCTCCTCCAAGTCTGAGAGCATGAAGTCCATCTCTAAATCTGAGGAGCCCTCTGTTCCAGACCTTGAGCCCCTCTCTGAGGGCCACACTGCTAAAGGAGACTCTGTGGACAGTGGAGCTCAACCTTCTCCACGTTGACCTACCAAAGGCTCCATCTTTCACTGTTTCGGCAGATGGCTTCATAAAGTCAAGAGGAGAAACTTCAAATAGAGCCTTTTCTTATTCTCTTTTCCTTGAGAAACTGAAATACATAAATAATCTCTGTACAGCAGTTCATCGCAAATGTTTCATGTTGTTTAAAACAGTGACAGACTTTCAGACTCAACTGCTGTGTAAGTGCTATGTTTTCCAGCAGCATCCGTGTTTAGGTTCATTTGCACATAACATGTTAAAAGTTAAACAAACTTGTCCAATGGCTCTAACCTCACCGACTTCAAGCTGAGAAGGGTATACCTATGTTGGGATCTACCGCATTCCAATTAACCATTTGAACTGACCAGTACCATTTTTGAGGATCCGATCAGATACGGATACTTGGCCTTGACCAATATTCTCTCCACTGTAACTCTCCTGTAGAGACACTTTACAGTAGGACTGTAAAGCCAGATAATTCTTCATCTTCCATTTTCTGTCAAAGCAGTCTGTGTGCTTTTTACAATTATGCAAAAAACGGATCTGCAATATCCTGTGAAAACAACACAAAAGCAACCATTAAGGATTCATCTCTTCTCATAGTACTAACATGTAAGGGAAATAGATACTTAAAGGTCATATATTATGCAAAACTGACTCTTGTGAACTTTAAGGCATGTTATAATATTGTTACCTCATCAAAAACATACCTGGAGTTGAGTTTTATTTTATTCACATGTTTGAGTAACCCTTTATTATTCATCTACATTCCTAAACCTCAAAATGCTCTCTTCCACCTGTTCCAAGTCAATAGCTACCTTTTACCTTTAGTTCAATAGAGACTGGCAATTCTAAGGCTGAAATCATCCAAATAAATCTAGTGAAGGTATACGAAGTTTAAACACAAAGTGGAGGACATATGCAGTGTTTCTGTGATGTGTTAAACTTGTGTGAATGAAACAAAACACAACTCCAGGTTTGTTTGTGATGAGGAAAGAATATAACATAGATCAGGAAATAGCGTAACATGAGTCCTTTAATAGAAACTAAGGCCTGTCATAATGATTACTACATCGACTTATTGTTTAATATTTGATAGATGGGTAGTATTTACCAAGTGTGCTTTTTCTTTGTACAAAGTTGTGTGTATGTGTTTTTTTTTGTTATGCAGATATGAACTACACAAGTTATTCATCTTGTCATTTGTGACCCGCCACGCTAAAAACCGCCACAACTTTTAGATTTTTTTTTTTAAATGTGTGATTTTTATTTTAAAATGTGCTAGTTGAGATCATGAAGAAGCCAGTCCTTGTTTTAGATCACAGCATTGGTTGCTTTAAAAGCATACGTTTTGTCTTTCAAATTTGCTACTTTTTCTGAAAGAATCGGGGAGTGTGTAAATTACCATAATTACCATACTTGCTCTCCTGGCCATTCACGTGACGATTAGCGCTCTTTTGTTTTCTTTTTCTGCCTATCAGCTGTGAGCAAACCTCGTGAATATTTATGCTGCATTTAAACAGGATAAGGACAGTGAAAATGCTACGTAAGAAGGAAGGAAAACTGTCTCCTCGGGACACGTTCGGGACACATCCAGCTCATGTACAGAATGCTATCGGATTCTTTAGCTGCCGAAAGGATAATTGGACAACAAGGCAAACAGTAGTTCAGTTCATCAGAGGTGACCGTGTCCAGGAGAAAGACCCCCATGTCTCCGATGATCTTTGCAGGAACATATTTCTCTTTCTTATGGGGTGAGTAAAGTGCCTCTAAACTTTGACACTACATACTTTAGGACATATTTACTTATTTCTAATTATTTATGCATCAAAGGGAGATATTTAGCTGAAAGCAGGGGACTTGTGTGATGGTCAACATTAGCATCATATTACTAGCCAAACCGCCCATTACAGCTACTTTTGATTTGTGATGGGCAATTAACGTGAACAGAAAACATCCAGAGTGGGTGTGTGCATGTGTGTGCATGTGTGTGTGTGTGTGTGTGTGTGTGTGTGTGTGTACGTGTGCTTGTGTGTCCAGAGTATGTGTGTGTGTGCATGTGTAGTGTCCTATACTATATTTACCTATATACTGCTAATTTTTTTAATGCATTTTTTGCTTTTATCTTTATTCTTTCTCTTTTTCATTTTACATTGTATAATACATTTCATATTGTATTGTATTAAATTGACAATACAGGTGACTTTGACTTAACATATTATCCTGTGTATTATTGAATTATTGAATGATTATATGGCCTTTTTGTTATTAAAGCATTTCCATTTTAACAAAGTACCTTCTATTTCTGACCTGCCCTGAAGGCTAACACCACAGTGATAGATGATCTGCAGGGGGAGAGCTTAGCTTAATGTCATGCATATGAGCCCAGAAGGCCTAGAGTGAGACAAACTTCAAGAGCTGTTTTCAGAGTTTTCCAAAATCCCAAGAGCATGCAAAATGGCCACAAATTCTTCAAATGTTCTCAGATTTCCATGTGTAAGGCATTGTTGGAAAGCTTAGAATCTACACTTTAAGAATCTGTGAATTACCCAAAACGCCTCAGGGAGAACTTGTGACTCGTTTTTCTGTGGCTGGGCACATATTGATTGAGTTGTCTGGAGTGAAATACATGTACTACCCTTGTTACCAGTAAGAATTATCGGCAAATCAGACCGAACATAAACAGACCACAGCCAGGCCTCTGCTTCTCTGAGTGGCTTCATGATTTCCTACGTTTTTGCCATTTGCATCACCTAATGGGAGAGTTGTTTTTTGAAAATTGTTCCAAGGTTTTCATGTAGGTGTCAACAATTGCTGCCTCTGAATCTAAAGCCCGGGGTCCATGTTGGACTGCTGGTACCCTCCCCCAAGCATGCGAGAAATTCAAAATCATTTCGCTGAATACTGATAACACAGAGAGGGAAAGAAGGGTGAGAAAAAGCAAAGACAGAGGTAAAATGAAGTACTTTGAGAATGAGTTCAGACAAGTGGGAGGATGCATGGGAGGGAGAGACTGCTGGAAGATGGGAAAACATGAGGTTCAAGTGTCAAATTGTAATGTTGCATTGTGGGTTTAATGTACAATTCAATTCAAGTTTATTTTTGTATAGGGCAAAATCACAGAAGCAGTTGCATTAAGGCTTCACAAGTTTTTATTGATCTCAAATCATAATACCATTAACTAAAAGGTTAGTTGATAGAGCTTAAAGTTGGAGACAGTTGAACAACTACAGTATGTTGCCTGACTTTATTCTTGAAAATGAATAAAAAATAGTACAGAAATACCCCCAAAGAGCATATTGTAATGACCTGGGTTAATTGTGCCTGTGCCTTTAAGGGGTTGGCTGTTGGGCGCATGCGTGGGACAGGTGGGAGGCGTGTGTGAGGAGTTGCGCTGTTGGATGTGGGGAACTGGGAATGTGGAGTGAGCCCGAACTGCTGTTCTGTTTAATAAAGTTCATTGGTGACTAAGAGAAGCCTGGAGTCATTACATTGGTGTCAGAAGATCGGAATTCGGCTCCCGCTTTGACTTTGCTGTTCCTGACTGACGTGAGCGTTATGGATGACTACACGAGCACGCGACCGAGTGTTAAGATGGAGGCAACAGATGAGTACACACTACCGGAGTTCCAGGGATTATCACGCGGGACTGATGAACTTTTTTATCGGGGTTCTGATGCTGCAGCTTCGCGCCACGTGCAGCCCGAGGAGAGGACGTCAGACCGGCGTTACAGCAGCGTGGTGCGCGCCGAGGCGAACAAAGATGGCGGCGCCCTGCAGTGCGCTCCCGCCAGCCCAAAGACGCCGAAATTCAACGGGAAAGGTAGCTGGGAAGCCTATCGGGCTCAGTTTGAACTTTTAGCTTCAGCTGCTCACTGGTCGGATGCTACAAGGGCCCTTCAGCTAGCGCTGTCACTGACAGAGGACGCTTCAGCATGCTTGCTGCTCTTGAGCCCGGAGGAGAGAGGTGACTATAAGACACTGGTGGGGGCGCTGCAGAGGCGTTTTGGAGAATCTAATATAAAAGACTCTTTACGCTGTGAGTTCAAGCATCGCGTCAGACAGCCGGGGGAGCCCCTTCGCATCCTAGCTTATGACATTGAAAGCCTCAGCAGGCGTGCTTATGCTGACATGCCACCCGCCATCCAGAGCGAGCTAGCCCGTGACCAGTTTGTCCAAGCCCTGACACCGGACAAACTGCGCCTGCATGTGCAGTTTGCCCACCCAGCGGACTTGGATGCAGCACTTGTGCTGGCCATTGAGAGGGAGACGGCAGTCTGTGCTGCAAGGCAATCGACATCGGCTGCAGTCATGGTTGCTACGACGACGGAGATGGAAGACCAGAGGCCTGCGTGGGTGGACGAGTTGGTGCGTGCCGTGCGAGCCCCAGCAGCGCGCTCCCCCGAGGACGACACCAGGCGCCGCCCCATCGTGTGCTGGGGGTGTGGCCAGCATGGCCACCTGCTTCGCCGCTGTCCTGCAGTGAGGGGCCGGCGGGGAAACGAGACCGGGTCCGGGTAGCCCCGATACCACGGACCCCTTCAGCTGCTCACAGGGGACTGCAGTTTTCATCTGATGGGGGGGAGTGCAGGAATGTGGTCACACAGACGGGCCCTGTTGTAACAGTGGGCTGGACGGAAGTGGGTAATTTGTGCCATGTTCCAGTGCTAGTGGGCAATGTGTCATGCTCAGCCCTGGTGGATACAGGGTCCACCGCTACGTTAGTGAGGCCTGACGTTGTTCCAGCAGGGACCGTCTTAGAAGAGACCTCTGTAAAGCTGCAAACCGTTACGGGACAGACTGCCTCAATGAGAGGTAGGGGGACTTTTGTGTTCACATTGGGGGGTTTAGCAGTGACGTTTGTAGCTTGGGTGGCGGAGGTGCGTGATCCATGCATTCTTGGCCTTGATTTTCTGAGACTCACGGGGTGCTCGTTAAACCTGGGGTCTGGGGTGTTAGCTCTACCTAACGGGCAATGTGTTCAGTTGACCTCCCCCTCACAGCAAGTGATGCAAGTTTTGCCCACTTGCAGCTTGACTGCACACTCTGAAGTAACGGGCCCTGATGCACAGACGGGACAGACAAACCCGCCCGTGTCACCCGGGGCTCCGCTTCAACAGGCTATGGGCAAAGAGGATCGATTAGAGGCAATTAGGAACATTTGGAGCAAAAACTGTGTCGGTCTGGATGACCAACAGCAAATGAACTTGTGGGAACTGCTGTGGGAATTTAGGGAAGTCTTCGCCCTAAACGATGATGAGGTGGGGCTCACACATTTAGTGGAACACCACATTGACACTGGCGGGGCACACCCCATCAAAGTGCGCCCTCGTCGGTTACCCTTGATACAGCAGGAGGCTGCTGATCAGGAAGTCCGTGCCATGCTCAAGGCAGGCATCATCGAACCCTCCAACAGCCCATGGTCTTCGGGCGTGGTCATGGTCCCCAGGAAAAACAGCCCAAGGTGGAGATTTTGTGTGGATTATAGACCACTGAATAAGGTGACAAGGAAAGACTGCTACCCCATCCCTCGGGTTGATGAAACACTGGACCTGGTCTCAGGCTCCTCGTGGTTTTCATCACTCGACTTGCGGAGCGGGTATTGGCAGGTCCCTCTGTCTCCGGAGTCGAGACCTAAGTCGGCGTTCAGCACTGGAAGGGGGCACTGGCAATTCAAAGTCCTGAGTTTTGGACTGTGCAATGCCCCAGGGACATTTGAGAGACTCATGGAAAATGTGCTGGCTGGCGTCCCCGCCAGGAGTGCCTCGTGTACCTGGACGATGTCCTGGTCCATGGGAAATCCTTCCCAGCTGCGCTGGGTTCCCTGAGGCTGGTGCTGGAGAGAATAGCCGGGGCGGGGCTTAAACTGCACCCTGAGAAATGCCACTTTATGCAGAGAGAGGTCGAGTTCCTCGGCCATAGAGTGAGCAGCAAGGGGATTAGCACGCTTGAAGAGAAAGCTAGGGCCATCAGAGACTGGCCTGTCCCCAACAACCAGAGAGAGCTGAAAGGGTTTTTGGGACTAGCCTCTTACTATAGGAGGTTTGTTAAAGGATTCTCCTGCATCGGGGCACCGCTTTTCCGCCTGCTCCAGAAAAACCAGCCTTTCACATGGTCAGTGGAATGCCAGCGGGCATTTACCACACTACAACAGGCCCTCACGCGCACGCCGGTTCTCCTTCCCCCAGACCCGGCCTTACCTTTTTTGCTGGACACAGACGCCAGCAATGTTGGCATGGGCGCAGTGCTGTCACAGGCAGGGCCTGACGGGGAACGAGTGGTGGCATACTTCAGCCGCATCTTCAATAAAAGTGAGCGGCGTTACTGCGTGACAAGGCGTGAGCTGTTGGCTGTTGTCACGGCTGCCCGGCACTTTAAGTACTACCTCTGTGGGGTGCCTTTCACCATCAGGACAGACCACGCCGCGCTCCAGTGGCTGATGTCCTTCCGTGAGCCGGAGGGACAGGTAGCTCGCTGGCTGGAGGAGCTGCAGTCTTTCCACTTCGCAGTGGTGCATAGGCCAGGGGCTCAGCATGCCAATGCTGATGCCCTGTCCAGGCGCCCATGTGCGGTGGAGGGCTGTAGCTACTGTGACAGGAGAGATGCCAGAGAGAGAGAGCTGCGGGGTGAGGGGAGTGCTGCGGAACCCACCTGCTGTACACTACAGGTGGTGGACGCCGCTGAGTGGGTGGCCCGTCAAGAGGAGGACAGGGACTTGAGGCCAGTGCGTCAGTGGGTCCTCAGCGGGCAGAGACCACCCTGGGAAGCCGTATCAGGACTGTCGTTGGCCGCCAAAGGCTTGTGGAGTAAATTCAATGTGCTGCGCCTGTCTGAGGGAGTGCTGCAGCGTGCCTGGAAGGAGCCAGCTACGGGAGAAGAGAGGTGGCAGGTCGTGGTGCCGGCGTGCCTCAGAGAAGCTGTGCTGGAGGCCTGCCATGGGGGCTCTGGCTCGGGTCACTTTGGGAACTCCAAAACTCTCCACCGGCTACGCCAGGGGTTCTATTGGGGTCAGCACCGCCGGGATGTTGAGGATTTTTGTAGGCGTTGTGATGCGTGTGCAGCGCATAAAGGGCCCCTGGACCAATCTCGCGCTCCCCTGCAACAACAAGCATCTGGGGCGCCTATGGAAAGGGTGGGGGTGGATGTAATGGGCCCGTTCCCTGAAACAGACAGGGGAAACAAGTATGTGCTGTGCGCGATGGACTACTTCACTAAATGGCCGGAGGCCTACGCTCTGCCAGACCAGGACGCTGAAACAGTAGCTGACGCACTTATAGAGGGCATGTTTAGCCGGTTCGGGGCAGCAGAGGTCATCCACAGCGACCAGGGTCGCAATTTTGAGTCGAGGGTCTTTGCTGCCATGTGTGAGCGCTTGGGCATGGACAAAACACGCACAACACCGTTACATCCACAAAGCGATGGCCTAGTGGAGCGGTTTAATTTAACCATGCGACAGCAGTTAGCCATCCTCACAGCAGACCACCAGCGGGATTGGGACAGACACATCCCGCTTGTTTTAATGGCCTACCGTTCAGCTGTTCAAAGCTCCACCTACTGCACACCTGCCCTGCTGATGCTAGGCAGGGAGATCCGGACGCCCGCTCAGTTGGCATTTGGTAGGCCACCTGACGCTGAACATCCACCGGGGCCGGAGTATGCCCGGAAGCTGCAGGATAGACTCGAAAAGGCTCATGCCTTTGCCAGAGACCAGCTAGAGAAGGCTGGCATGTCGCAGAAGAGGAATTATGATGTGAGGAGCAGGGGCAGAGACTTTCGGGCCGGGGACCTGGTCTGGGTGTACACTCCCAAGCGAAAAAAGGGCAGGAGCCCCAAATTGGACTCCCACTGGGATGGCCCTTGTAGGGTCATTGAGCGGGTGGGCGAGGTGGTCTATAGGGTTCAGGTTCCGCCTAGGGGCAGGAAGGTAGTTCTGCACCGGGACAGATTAGCGCCTTACAGGGGGAATGCTGTTCCATTGTGTGAGCTGGGGTCCAGTTCGCGGGCGGACCCTGGCCTTCCTGCGGACTCAGCTGCTGGGGGGCCCTTTTCTCAGCCCGCCAGCCCTAATGACACTGACACTTCCCCAGAGCTCCCTGTTCGTCCTACGGGGTCATTGCCAGGCAGTCCGGGACCAGGCCCAGGCAGGCCGCTAAGACAGCGGCGGAGACCACCACGGTTTAATGACTTCTGTATGTCCCCTCGAGGGCGAGGGGTTTCATAAAGGGGGGGGCAGTGTAATGACCTGGGTTAATTGTGCCTGTGCCTTTAAGGGGTTGGCTGTTGGGCGCATGCGTGGGACAGGTGGGAGGCGTGTGTGAGGAGTTGCGCTGTTGGATGTGGGGAACTGGGAATGTGGAGTGAGCCCGAACTGCTGTTCTGTTTAATAAAGTTCATTGGTGACTAAGAGAAGCCTGGAGTCATTACAATATGATAATGCATGTTTTGACAAAATCAGTTGTGCTGTCTGTCTCTAATTGTAAAACATTATATTGATTGCAAACCTGGAAGAAGATTCATGCACATGAATCCAAGTGATGAGCCAAAGGGTTTTTAAGAGCAAGGAAACAGTTTGAAAATCAGGATTCAGCAGCAAAAACATTAAAGGCCTGATCTATGGAGACGCTCACTGTAAGAATTGACGTTTTTCATGGCAAACCAAACCAAAAAAACATAGACAAGAGGGCGGCAGACCCTCAAACAGTAAATCTAGGATACATGTTACTAGTGAAATTTATTAGTTGTAATTGAGTATTTTAGTCCAGATAACAATACATTAAAAGTACAGGTTACTGGTCCTATATCTGCCTGTATGATACACCACAGCAGCAGCAGCTCAAAAACATTTTTCCAAAGTGTAAAAAAGGTGAAAGATAAAGATTGAGCGCAGATGAAAGCGTTTAGAGCTTGGATCACTGACCTTAAGGCTGATTGATGGCTGTCACCTGCTGAGAAAGAACTGCTCCTCCTCAGGGACACAGTTCAAAGTGTGACTTCAGACTGAGCCAATGTAAAGGAGAATCAAAGCGCAGCACACACACCAGGGGGATCAATATACCTCCAGCTGGGGGCGCCGTCTTCATGAAGACATCTGGAGGGGTCTATGTTTAGCAATGAGAAGATATTAAGGAAGCGTAACAAGTGTGCAAGAGACAAGAGGGTGGGACCGGTTTGTTTTTATTCTAAAGGTCCTTTACTAATCAAAATGGACTCTTTTGATCTTGAAGCCATGTTAAAATGCTGTTATCTTAAATATAAGATCCCACACATGTTCACACATGTTGGAGTAATTCTTTGTCATTAGCTTTCAAGTTAACAGTCGCTTTGTACCTTTGTTTAGTTGAGAGAGATCATTCCAGGACTGAAATAACCTGAATGATCCTAGTAAATATGTATGAAGTTTAAAAACTCAGTGGAGCTCTACCTGTATTACCATATGACATCACAAGTTGGAGTGTTTTCTGTTTGAGAGAAGAACTCTAATATCCGGGATTTGTTTGTTAAACATGTGTGGATGAAATAAAACACAACTCCAGGTATGTTTTTGATGAGGAAACATTTTAACACAAGAGCTCACAAGAGTTCATTTTAGGTAATTTTATAGGACCTTTAATATGTACTATTTATGCCCAAGGAACACATTTGATGTCCATGTTCAACCAGGAAGTAAAATGAGACACTTCACAAAAGCTGCTAAACTTTAGAAATACTAAACAATGATGTTTTTAGTGAGGATAGTATGTAGTCTAATCTGTCGTACTGCACTTTTATTTTTACACCAATTTTGTCCCAGCCAATTGTCATCATTTTTGTTCTTTTTCTCTTAGGCTTCTCCCTCTGTGCCACAGCTTTATAATTGAATCTCTCACAGGCGTGCACAGTGCAAACATGTCATGGGCTAAGTTTAGAAAATATAACACAAAGCTTTCATGTTTGAGCCTGAACTATACAATAAAAAAACTGTGATGTGATTGCACACCACTGGGTCCACCTTATGCAGGGGCTGATGGGAAGTCTGGTTTCGAGGATTTTGCTCTTAAACCTGAGGAATAAAGCGACTCAAAAGTACTCAGGTCCATGTGCTGATAGAAATTACAGTATCACAGTTTATATAATGTATTAATCAAGCTTTTACACTATTTTCTGATCTATGTTATAATATTCTTTATCACAAACATACCTGGAGTTGTGTTTTTGTTTTTTTCATTTTCATATGTTTAACTCCCAAACCTCACAAATAGTGTTCCACTGTGTTTTTTAGCTCCATACATCTTCACTTGAAACATTTGGATAATTTGAGCCCTGGAATTGCCAATTCCTACTGAAACAAAAGGTAAAAGGTTGCTGTTAACTTGAAAACGTCTGCTTCATGACATCACAAGGTGGCACAGAGCATTTTGAGCTTTGGAGATGTAAACAGATTACTAACATCCCAATAAACAAGACTGGTGGAGTTTTAAAAACACAAAAGCGCTTCTTGGATTTCACTGGGTTGACAATTAGCAGTGAGGTGTAGCATTTTGGAGACAGAGACCTAAAAAAAAAAAAAAAAAGGCATGTTTTGATGAGGTAACATTATTCTAGCATGACTTAAAGCTCACAAGAGTCAATTTTGTGTACAATAGGACCTTTAAACATTAATTTAGCAAAATAACAGTATGGTAAAAGGAGAAATTGAATTTGTCAACTGGACAAAGTTTATGTGATCGAAAACGTTTCGCAGCTCATCCGAGTTACTTCGTCAGTTCTGGTTAGAGTGCTGTTGGACACTGCTTATATCTAGCTGCAGGGAGGAGCTAACTACACTGAAATTATTCTGAAACTAGCTCACCTCTTTGCTTTCAGCTTTCTGTATTTTGTTTTTAGTTTCTCTCTGGCGTCTAAGAATCTAAAAACAAAAGACAGAAAGCTGAAAACAAAGAGGTGAGATCGTTTCAGAATAATTTCCGTGTAGTTAGCTCCTCCCTGCAGCTAGATATAAGCAGTGTCCATCAGCACTCTCACCAGAACTGACGAAGCAACTCGGATGATCTGCGAAACGTTTTCGACCAAATAAACTTCAATTTCTACTTTTACCATGGATTCTACCTGGACGACTGAGGGATTCTACACAAATGTCTCATAATTTAATTTGTAAAATAATAATATTGTGTAAATCTTGGAAGCTTTGGTCCTTTTTACAGTACGGTTGCTAGGTAACATAGAAGGAATTACTTCTACATATTATGCCACATCCGCTGCCCATGTCCAGCCAGGACGTAAAATGACTAAGCTGGCATCTCTGTGTATTATTTATACAAAGGGATATGAGTCTGGTCCCCATGCACTCTGTCGCATCTTAATCCAGAACCAAACCTGATTGTGTAATCAGAGTTTGAACTGAAGATGTGACCAGACTCATCTTCATAAAATATTGAAGAATTGTGTGTTCTGGATCACAGGCAAATGGAATACATCTCCAGAATAGTTAATTTTGCTTAGTCTCTTAAGTTTGAGGATGTGTCAGTATTTCTGCGACTTTTTCAGCTATATATTTCAAGAGAAAAAAAGGAAGGCATACCCCACATAGAAGAGTAGAGAGAGAGAAAGAGGGAGAGAGAGAAATAGAGAGAGAAAGAGACAAAGAGAGAAAAAAGAGTGAGACAGCCAGATAAGAGAGAAAAAGACAGCGAGAGAAAGAAAAAGACAGAAGAGAGACAGACAAAGAGAGATAAAGAGAAATAAAAAGAGAGAAACAGAGAGAAAGAGACATTTAGCTTGCTTTTTGCAGGATTGTCCCAGCTTTGCATGTCCTAAATTGTGAATTGAATTTCCCTTTTTTGTATCTAAAATGTAAAACACCCTGGTGTAATATAATGCATTTTTTGGTTATGATAAAACAGGAGATTCAAGGTTTTAAGTCTTTAATTAGCATTTTTACTCAATACCATCGGCACTAAACTCAAAGGGGCCATCAAAAAAATAGGTAGTTCTTGATTCAAAAAATGTTTTTTTTTTTTTCTCTCTCTAATTTCACAGTTTTCTTGATTAATTATATTATCAATTTTATGTCTGTGGGAATGTTTGAATAAAGTGTCCTCGAGTGTTAACAAAGGCACTGATAAAATGAATCATTATTATTGCTGCTATTAAAAAGTATTCTTAAAACTGCCAAAACGTTCCAAGAAAACTTCACTGCTTATTCAACACTTAAACATGCACTTTGTAAATGGATGGGAGGGTATTTCCATGGAGATGTTATTGCTTTCCCTGAAATCCTTCAAAGTATGCCATTTAAATTATCTTATCTTATCTTATTTTATCTTCATTATAGCTGTTTTTATTTCTCAAAAATACAGTGACACATGCAGTCTTAAAGGGACAGTGTGTAAGATTTTTACCCGTTAATTACTGAAATTGAAGATACCCATTCAAAAATACATTGTTTTCCAAGCCTTTTCACTTCCATCATGAAATCAAAGTATTCTTTTGGACTTAGATATAGTCACATAAAAGGGGGATCTTCCCCATGTAGAGGCAGCCATTTAGATTACGAGAGCCGCAGAAGGACATTTGGGCTCCGCCTTCGCCTTCGGCAAGGCTCGTGGTAGCACCAGAGGCAAAGCAAGAGAGAAGGACAGAGGGAGAGAGGTGCGGGTGGGGTGGGGGGTGGGGGGAGGCTCGTGGTTTTGGGTAAACAACAAGCATGCTGCTGTATCACACGTCGTAATGGATCTAACACGTGTTTTGGACTAAATTGTTTTACTGGATTTTATTCGCTGGATCCTTACGGACATATTGATACCAAGCTTGTGGTGAAATACTGAGTTTGACCTGTCCAGAGCCTTCAAGGTAAGCAAAGTAACAAACCTCGTTTTGTGCTTTTCCGTATAAAAGCCCCATGTGCTCAGGGAGTGATTGTTGTGCTGGGAAATTAATTGCATAGTCAAAAAGAGGAGACTGTAAGGTTTCATTTGATATGTAGATTGTCATGGTACACGATCGGGAATGTGTTTTCATGAGAAAAGAAAAAAAAAAAACAGTGAACGGGAGACCGTGTTTTATTAATACCGTTGTTGTCGGCCGGGTGCGTGAGCTGTCCGCTACGGCGCGTCCAGGTGACCCTTGAGGTTTGCTGTAGCTAAAACAGGAAGTGCCATAGCCACTATCCACCTATGCGCCACAAATCCTACACACTGGACCTTTAAAGTGAGCAGGCTTGCCACTTTATAGACCTGTAATTTAAATAAAAAAAACACCTTCACTAGAATCATTTGGATCATTTCAGCTCTGGTATTGCCAGTCTCTGTTGAAGTACAGATAAAAAGGTAGCTGTTAACAGTAGTCGAGTTGTAAAATGAAACCAGGGGGGATGGTGAAATTTTTCACAAAAAGTCCATATAATCATTCAATAATTCAATAATACACAGGATTATATGTTATCACACACGTACTCACACACACACACACACACCTTAGTCCTGGTTTAGTCCTGGCTTAGTCCTGGTTTAGTCTTGGTTTAGTCCTGGTTTAGTCCCGGTTTAGTCCTGTCTTAGTCCTGGTTTAGACCTGGTTTAGACCTGGTTTAGGCCTGTTTTAGTCCTGGCTTAGTCTTGGTTTGGACCTGGTTTAGTTTTGGTTTAGTCCCGGTTTAGCCCCGGTTTAGTCCTGGTTTAGACCCGGTTTAGTCTTGGTTTAGTCCTGGTTTAAACCTGGTTTAGTCTTGGTTTTGTCCTGGTTTAAACCTGGTTTAGTCTTGGCTTAGTCCTGGTTTGGACCTGGTTTAGTCCTGGTTTAGACCTGGTTTAGTCTTGGTTTAGTCCTGGTTTAAACCTGGTTTAGTCTTGGTTTTGTCCTGGTTTAAACCTGGTTTAGTCTTGGTTTAGTCCTGGTTTAGATCTGGTTTAGTCTTGGTTTAGTCCTGGTTTAGACCTGGTTTAGTCTTGGTCTAGTTTAGTGCTGAAATAGATGCAGAAATAATCTGATAATATGACTCACCCATAAGAATGCGGTCAGATCCATTCTAACAGTTTGCCGTGTTGTCTTTAATAATCCGGAGCTCCGGAGAAAAGGACATAATCCCGAACGTATCCCGTGTCCCGAGGCGAGAGTTCCTTCTTACGTAGCATTAACGTAGGAAGTTAAGGAGTCGTCTTCTGTTAGAAATGCCGCGTAAATATCAGGCTCACAGCTGATCGGCGAACAGCCGCAAACACAACAGCGGCAATCGTCATGATTGGCGGGAGCGTGTATCGGTGCGTAATTATGCTGCAACATGATTGGAAGCTGGAGCGCACTGGCCATTTTGACTTAAAAACGGCGAAATTCGCCAAAAGCTTAGGGATTTTCATGACTGATTGATAAAATGCCATAAGGGATGGAAGAAGGGATGCCCGTTTTAGAAGAGGGATGATTTTCACAAATATTTCCCACAGGGGGGACGCCATCCCCCCCATCCCCCCTCAACTCGAGTACTGGCTGTTAACTTGAAAACTACCACTTCATGACATCACAAGATGGAACAAAGCATTTTGAGCATGGGAGATGAAGACAAACTAACAAGTCCAGGTACGTTTATGAGGAAGTAACAATATTCTAACATGACTTAAATCTCACAAGAGTAAATTTTGCGTAATATAGAACCTTTAATCTTTGTCCTGAGAACTTCAAAATTCCTTCTCTGTTTATAACAGACTTTTCCAGTCTTGTTTTTGCCTGTCCCTGTGGTGCAGCCAAACTGACCAAGCAGCCCTCTGGAGTTCCCGCTGTGGTGGAATCTCGCCGGATGATACAGGAAGTGGTCTCAGCTCCAGACCAGACACAAATCTACTCACACTAATCTGCTTTTGTAGTGCGATATTGAATTCAGCTTTATTCAATTTTCATCCATTTTCTCTTTGTTTCCCTTCACCAATCCCTGGTGGCAGCTGCTATGTGTTGTTTTTTTTTGTTTTTTTTTGTATCCATTTCTGTTCTAAAAAGGAAAGCAATGGTTGATGTCTTTTTGCCTGAACACAGCTCAGTGATCCCCCCAAACAATCCAGTGCTAATGGAATTCTTCAATATTGTATGTTTGGGCCTCTGGCTGTTGTTGGTAAAGTGTTATACAGTTTATGGGGTGGAAAGGGGTAGGCTGCAAAATATATTTAAAGTATTTTCAGGTGTTATATGTAATAATAAAACCACACAGGTCCATTTGGAATCTTAGGACTGTTAAAAGTCCTGTTTAAAAGGTGTTATAACAATCATCTAAACTTGGGGGCTATCTCTGCCCTTTGAAATAATACATTCATATTCATATATGCATATGCTTGATAAATGTCTTAGTATTTCAGAAAAAAAAGAGGGAAAAAAAACAAGGATGTAATTTTTATGATGGAAAAAGGCCTCACTAATTTGCTGTTTTTATTTATTTATTTATCTATTTATTTATCTGATAGAGACATGTCAATGTTAATGAGCATCTGTAATTACAGAGTAAATATGACAGATTATGTTGTCCCTAGACAGATGACATAGAAAAAACTAAACTTAAAAACTAGAGAGATAGAGAGATAGAGAGATAGAGAGATAGATAGATAGAGGCTGTTCTCAAGTATTCTCAAGTACCTTAGCAAACTGTGAGGCCTTTCCCTTTCTATAGTTTTCTTATTATAAATAAAACATGCAAACCCATTGTTTGCTGTAAACTGGATCTTTATTTAAATCCATATCACACACTGTAGAGCAACCATCAGAATCCGATTGTTTGGTTGTCTTTGTGATGCTGAGCAGATACTACTCATCCACCTCTTTTAGAAATCTCTTTCAGATCTTTCCATTTGTCCACGCCCTGCCGGGACTCCCCTTGGCCCCTCCCTCATCAGAAAACCCGGGGCTCATTATGGGAAGGCTGCAGCGTCCGCTCTGATGCATTCAAGGGCATTAGAAAAGAGGCGGTGAATTATGGCGAGTCAATGGGAGATCACTCCAGGGACAGGCCAATTCCTCCCATTAAATATTATTGACTACGATGCAAGAATTGAAATGTAAACATTGTACTCTGTAAGCAGTCTGTGTAATGTAACCTGGATGTGTTTTGTTCCAGGTAAACAAACCAAATACAGCTAAGGTTTATTTGAGACTTTTCAAATGCAATTATCAAAAAAACCTAACACAAACTGATATCATAATAATAATAATATATATATATAATCATGCGAAGACCAGGGACAGAGTCAGCACTGGCTTCAGCAGACCCAAAAAGAGCTGCTTCCTACGGATCCAGTGACTCATGTCTCCAGGCCCCTCGCACATCCAGCCGGACTCCCGGAGCCGTGCCCCCTCCCCCACGTTCCCCATCTATAACATCTATATCAATCTGGCAAACTGAACACGTTCTGTACTGTACAGGAGGCATGGAGAAGGACTGACAAATCGGCAAAGGGCTACAGTCCCTTAGCCAATCAGGATGCAGAACACAATGTTGATACACTATAAAAAAAAAAGTTTTAAAAAAATCCGCAAAACAGCAAGGCCGTCAAAAGTGAACCGCAATATAGCGAGGGACCACTGTAATTCCTATTTTTGAATGTTTAAAAGTACCTTTTTTGTTTAGTTGCTCTGTCATGCCTTTCCTCCACTTGGCGGTACTTGTGCTCCTCCGTCTCCTCGCGCTGTGAGCCCAGCTCTGCTCCCTATGGATCCTATGCCACGTATTTAGCTTTTTGTTAGGTTAGTCTTATTTTTGTTTGACCTGGAGAGTCCGGACGTCCTGTTTTCGTTCTTAATTTTATGTAAGGAAAGTTTGTTGGTTGTCTTTCTGTTAGGGTAGATCCAGAGCATTGTCCTTATGGCCGGCTTACAATGTCTCCACATCCAAACCAAGAAAAATTGAGAAATAAAACTGAATAACAAAAAAGTAAAAATAAAATTATTTAATCCTTAATTTAGTTCCTGTCTCCTTTTATAAGTATGTTTTGATCCGTGTTTTTGGTCAGAACTATCATGAAGATTGGTCCTCAGGTGTGCCACTGCACCTGATGAGGTGCCTCAGAGGTATTGAAGGAAGGGTCAAATGCAGAGGACAATTTTCCTGGGGTCAGTAAAGTGTACTTTAACCTAACCTAAGAGCGAGGATCTCCTCTCCACGGATCTCACTTGGAACTTGGCCTAGTTGCATCACTTGTTTTTTGCCGTAAAGTTAGCTAAGTTCATTCCCATACCATGGAACATTCTACGCAAAACAATAATAAAGTGATCGCAGGCCCTCCACCACATAATTTACATATTGTATCTTTAAGCGTGGTTGTTGACAGAGCAGATATGAGTTGACTTTTCATGACTGGATAACAATAATTCACACAATACATTATTATTTTTCTATATGCATTCTTTCTGAAATAATTTTGAGGCAAAATACACCATAAACCCAAGCAATAAATGAACAAGACATCAATTTCAGAAATTTCTTGACCTGTGTTCAAACCCTGTGTTTAACCAGCAGCAGAGCCCAAACCCATTTCAGCCCATAAACGTGATGCAATGTGTACTAGCAAAAACATTTTCCTCCAATATTGTTGTAAAGTGCAGTATCTGGGCCACATGACTGGCTAAACGCAATATCACTGTCAAACTTGTATTTGAAGTCGGGGTTACGAGGGGTTAGATACACAGAAAATGTACTTCGCTACAAAAGCTAAATTGCCTGTCTGCAAACTGACTGTGAACAAAGAGCGCAGGTACAAAGGTGAGTTTCTTGATTTAAAAAATGTAAGTAGAATTGCCCAGGTAGAGTCTCACAAGCAGCTGAAGTGGCAGAAGTTTAAGTTGTTCACCAAAATTAACTTCAAACATGTGTCAGACCTCTCAGCACTTTTATCGTACACTTGAATTTTCAGTCACACTGGGCACAGTGGCATTCTTTTTTTTTTTTTTATTCAATAGGCTCTTTGCATAGCAGCACAGTAGCTAGTCTCACTGTCTCTCAAAAATAATGCTTATTTTTAAGTAAAGACTACCCACTGATTTGTATATGCAGGTTACTTCATTTAAGGCCTTATTTTAACACATATTTTTCCTCAAAAGTAGCATTCACATTGATACAAAAAGACCCATCTTTATATACATCTTCAGTGTCCTGAAGTTTTCCTTATTCCTCATTTGTAAAGTCTTTAAATGTCACTCACAACTCTTACAGTATCATCTTATCTTATTAGTCATCATTTGACAGGACAGTGAGCAGTGATTCCATCTCTTTCCTAATCTACATTGTTCTTCTTCTCTTCCCTCCCCTCTCATGAATTTATGTCTTTAGTCCATCAAGATCTGGAAACAAGACCACCAGATTATAACTCGGGATGAGGGGGCATAACATCTTTCTCACAGCTTGGATACAGTTCTGTAGAAGTCAGACTGCAGATGGACCTGGCGTCGAGACAGCATCAAAATCTGTTTAAATCAGCTGACAAGACATGTCATGCATGGGTATTTATTTTATTTTATTTTAATTTGACTTAGGTACTCAACAATTACATAAGGGAACTATTTATCTCACCGAATATTTTATCACTATCCATCTATTGTAATAGGGAAACTGTATAGCTTAAAAAACACAATAATAGTTCTGTATTATAGGGCCTAAGTGACCGTTTATTTGAAAGCCCTCCCCTCGGCCTACATCAACTTATCCACGTCATGAACAAGGCACTAGACAAGATAAGGGGAAGGAAATCGTACTTGCGTTTTATTGGTAAAGTGGCCGTTCTTGTCAGATAGTGAGAAACAAAGTGGACAGACTCAGCCCCTATAATTCTGAGAGAGGAGGTGGATGCCAAACACTGGTTGTGAGTCATCAACGGGACCAGAAATCCATTCTGAGACAACAAAAGGCTTACAGTATGAATCACATTAACTCTGTGTAAAGATGGAGATTATGGTAAAGGAGAAATGGTGTTGAAAGGTAAACAGGCTCTGGTAGGTGGTAACAGAACGTGTGGTTTGTTAGTTATTGATTATGTTTAAATCTGGGCTCAGAATAGTTCTGTTTAGCTGTGCATATCATTGAAATGCCACAAAGAAAATAGCCTTCACTCAAATTGCAACTCGTGAGCTATAAGCAATGTTAGAATGTTGTTACCTCATCAAAAACATCTGGAGTTGTGTTTTGTTTCATTCACACATTTGAGTAATTCTGGTTTATTCGTCTGACCACATCTCCAAAGCTTAAAAATGCTCTGTTCCACCTTGTGATGCTATGAAGTGGTAGTTTTCAAGTCAACAGCTACAGTACCTTTAATATTTTCTTCAGTAGAGATTGGCAATTCCAGGTCTGAAATTATCCAAATGATCTAGTGAAGGTGTGTGGAGTTTAAAAACACAGTGGAGCACTTCCAAGGCACTTCATGACATCACGAGGTGGAACAGAGTGTTTTCTGTTTGAGAGATGAACACAGCCTAAATATGCAGATTTGTGTGTGAAACAAATCACAGCTCCAGGTATGTTTGTGATGAGGAAACAACATTATAACATAGATCAGAAAATAGCATTATATGAGCCCTTTAAAGGTCCCATGGCAGGAAATTTTCACTTTCTGAGGTTTTTGAACGTTAATGTGAGCTCCCCTACCCTGTTTAGCCCCCCCATGGTTAAAAGTTGTGAAATGTCTAAACTGAGCATTTGCGATCCTTTTCTGCGTTACAAAAATTCGGAGCTCAAACGGGCGAGTTTGAACAAGGCACCTTATTGACGTCAGATCGAAAAAAGAAATGCAAATGCAGTTCCACCCCCGTCTCTCTGAACTCAGCGTCTCTGTAAATCACGCCCAGAGAGTTTGAACTGCGAATGCGCAAGGCAATGCGAAATGCATTTTTTAAATTTGCCTGGAGGAACGTCCGAGTGTTTCTAGGCTCGGAAGTCCTTTATCTGAGCCTCTGGACCTTTGAACAGCAGTGGTTTAATTTTATTTTATGTGGAAATGTGTTTATTTTTCAATGGAACGCTTCAAATCTCTCCCCCCGTGCAAAAACACGGAAATGAATCAGCTGAGAGCTGACAGCGGAGAGTTTGGCCACGCCCCCACCCTCTACTATAGGCCATTTCTTTTCTCCTCATTTGCATTCAAGCAACAACGCCCAAAATAAAGTGTTTGAGAGAGATATTTATGACTCTCTCATCTTATCTCTGTTTCTCATGCACTGAGTGTTGATTTTGAAGAAGGATTCATTTACAGTATTAGGGAACCATTAAGGAGCCATCAAGGAGTACCATGTCATGGGATCTTTAAAGTAAATTAGGATTGGGTGACCTATTTTGATATTAAAACCTTCCATGTTTTTTACTTACTTGCAAAGTCCATGCTTGCTTGTATAGCATTTCCTCTCTATACTTAGAAGTGCAGTGCCCTCTTAGCTGCTACATGCTAACCCATCCATAATAGCCACTACATTACATACGGTAATGCCCCTATATAAGCAGCCTATGCTTGAGTGAACTGTCACCACTTCCTTTGACCGTACAGAGGAGTGCAGAGCTGCTGAGGTGAGAAGGCTCTTATCAGCACAGTGGTCGAGTGGATGCTCGGGTAAAGCTGTCAGCCATAGAGACATGCATGCATGGGATATGGCTACTCCAAGATTTCCCCAACATATGCATTAATTTTATGTCTTTTCAAATAGATCATCTTTTTTTTAAATTTTCAGTCAGTCGGCATTCTTCTGAGTAGGGTATCATTGCAGCTGATAGCCTACAGTTAAAGGTGCACTGTGTAACTTTTCTGTTGGAGTGTTGGTCAAATGATTTTCTCTGCATATGGTATTGGTTTATCTGGAATGCTTCACACTATGACATTAAACCTTCCTATCTTCATGGAGACCAAACCAGACCAAGTTACAGGTCAGTTTTCAAGGGAGGCAATCCCACTCACAGTCAGAATGCATGTTTTTCTAGGTATAAAACCACACGTCATTTAATAAATGTAAAATAGAGCTGTTTAATGTCATACTGTGGGACATTCCAGGAAGAGCAATGACATGTCTTCCCCCAGAAAAGTTACACAGTGCACCTTTAATACATGTTAAAGGGCTTTAACTGATTTCTTTCATTTTATAATGTCAGGTCTCATCATGTCCGGTTTGCTCCCCTTTTATTTTGTTAACTGTTTTATATTGAAATGGTCTTGTTTCTATTACAGATTTACTTCCTGTCCCCTTGTGCTTCACCTGTGTTTCATCAGCTCCTCTTTTTAGTCTGTAATCACATCTCATTTCTCTTTCCTCGCTTTCTTTTCCTTGATTCTTCTCCTCGATCCTCCATTATTCAGCTGTCAATCAAATGTGTCATTAAGTGGAGTCCCAAAGAAAACCACAGCAGGAAGGAATAAACACAAGGGAGGTTTCAGCAGCAGACATCAGATAAATGAATATAACTTTATTGTTCTCAGTGAGGAGTTTATATCCTCTCCTCTGTGAGTGGGACTTCTGTATGGTACAGTGGCTGAGTGGCTAGCATTCATGCTTCACAGTAAGAATGTTCCAAGTATGATCTCTGGGTTGCTCGGGTTTTTGTGTTCAGTTTGCATGTTCTCCCCATGTTTGGGTAGGTTTCCTCTGGACATTAAACTAAAAAAACATCCACCAGGGACTACAGGTGCAAATGAGCTCTAGTGCTACAACCTGGCACAGTGCATCTCTCCTCTTAATGTTAATGTAGATTGTGCACTGTCCTTGTCTCATAAATAAGTTAAATATATTTTAATTTGGAGAAATAAGATGCACCCTGTGTGTTCCCTTCCTCCTTTTCCAGCCTTACTTAATCCTCTTAAAACTTCTCATTGACTCTGGGTTAATATTTGAGCCATACACTGAGCAAAACTGATAAAGTACAGGTTGTCTTGCCCCAGTAAAGGTCTATGTAAAAGGTATCCTGGCAATTCAAGACTGCATCATCACAATCCTTTATTTTTGTGTTTTGTAAATGAAAAGCGCCTTTGCAACAGTCTGGCATACACATGTATATGTTACAAAAATAAATAAATAAATTTGACCTGTAATTGTCCACACAATGACAATGGTGCATTTCAATGAGTAGGGTCCCATGCCAGTTATTCAGTTCTCACGTGGGCAGCCTGCTTATATTCTGCTGTGAGCCCTGATTGTGTCCGCATTAACACTGTGTCCATGAGAAGCCTGTGAATGCATACTTGGTAAATATTTAATAGTATGCAATAGGAGATAGGAGTATTTGCGTGTGGTCTAGAAATATGGGCACACATAATAGAATGAATATGATTGAATTGTATTCCAGGAACAGAAGCTGATTTAGCACAGAGCAATGCTAATGGAGATTTTCATTATAAAGATAAGCTGCTCTTGGGATGTTTGTGGGAAGTCTGTAGAGGACACAGTTGCTGTGAGATGTATTTAAAGCAAGCAGCATGCAGTGATGACAAAGGCAAAAGGAGAAATTCAATTTGTGAACTAGACAAAAGTTTATTTGATTGAATACATTTCTCAGGTCATCCAAGCTGCTTCTTCAGTTCTGGTCAGATGCTGGTGGACACTGTCTTATATCTGCCTGAAGGGAGGAGCTTACTACAATGAAATTACTCTGAGACACACACACACACACACACACACACACACTTTTTCTATACAGTAGTAGCCATTGTTTTTTTTCCCATGTTTCCGTGACTGGACCCTGACTGCTCCTTGATTCATTCGTGACTGGTCTGTGCAGATAATGTATCCCCTGCAATGACGTAGTCAACGCTGCCCTGAATGGTGACGCCCCTTAGCAGCCTGTGTGAAAACCAGTTGCACTCCCTAATTTCTCCACAGAGCTGTGATTGCCTCCTGGCCCATTGAAAAACCTCCTGATAGCCCTTGCAAGTTCTATAGGCAACATTTAGATTACTGCATTTAATGATTATTTAAGAGAAGCATCGATAGCGGTTGATTGCCAGCGCACTTTCATAAAGCTGTTAAAATGTAGGCTACGATTTTGTAGCTGTAGCAGTTGAATTCCTTGTGATAGTCTATTGAAATAGTATATAGTATTTCAATGAGCGCAAATGCTGAAAAAAGTCCAAACGGGCGGGTTGGAACAAGCTCCCCTTATGACGGCAGAATTTGGATCGGCCCTTGCGCAAACGAGCTACTAGCTATGGTTTGTTTTTTCCGGGAGAGATGCGAGGGCTCCGAAAAGAGTGAAGCACGGCAACTGCTCTATCCCTGGATGTGGTGATGAAGAAAAGAGTGTGTGTGTTTTAGTTCCTTCATCCAAGCCTCTGAAACAGCAGTGGTTTAACTTTATTTTCTGTCAAAATGTGCCAACACATATACCTAAAACATTGTATGTTTGCGCCAAATGTTTTTTTTCATGGGACAATACAGAGCTGGACTTGTAAATTGATTGAAACTGAAGCCTGGGTCAGTACCAACTCTCTCCACTGTAGTCCATAAGCATTACAGACACAACTTAATAAAAACCTAGCCATGACCTTGCTAAATGAATAGCACACAGTTAGGCAAAATGAATGTGTTTAAGTGCTTGGGTTAATGATGCTTCTAAAAATGTCCACTCCTCCACATGACTGCTGCGTGGAGCCAAGTGTGGTCAGTGCTAAAGTGCGTAGCATGTAGCGTGACGACAGGCCAGTTAGGCGCTGCACACTGTCATTAGCAGAATACGTTATGTGCTCAAAACAACACAGCTGGAGTAAAAATGCTGTCAACTTAATTACCTTCAAAGCTCTATGGGGCCCAAATACATTTGAATCATTTCTGCTCCATCTCATTTCCATGTATAAATACTATTATTGCCATCTACAAACTTAAGGACCATTTTTCTAAAGCCTCTACGCATAGTTTTATAAATTAAAAAGTATTGTATTTAAAAAAGGTCCTATATTATGCAAAATTGACTCTTGTGAGCTTTAAAGGGAAACATCCAGCAGCATAGATTACATTCGCGTATTGTCTCTCTCGATTTGTATCACTGCGTGCATATTAGCTGTATTAGCCTGTTCACTTGTAAACTTGTAAACTTCCCCTTACGGCGGACCGCATCTGCCGTACACTTCCGCTAAAGGTTAACAGGCTAATACAGCGCAAACACAATACATACGCAAACACAATCTACGCTGCTGGATGTTTCGTGGACAATTGTTTGGGACGCAAATATATCACCTTTCGGACAAATGTTTTGTTTTGAGAAGAAAAACAAGCTTTATTTCATGTTCCAGGGAAGTTACTGGACCTACTTACATGGGCTCCAGAAAGCGAGCCGAAACGGGATCAGCTCAGACCGTCAGAGGTAAGATGGTGTCAACACACGTAACTTTTAGAAGGAAACCCATACAGATTAACATAAAAAAGCACCATCCCTTTAAGCTAAGCCTTTTACATATTTTTAGACTTTATTGATCTCACACATAAGAGAAATTCACTTCTGCATTTCCTTTCAGGAGCAGTGGGCGCATCTTTCAGGCGCCTGGGGGGCAGTACCATGAAGGGTCTTGCCCAAGGACCCACAAAAGCTTGCTCATTGCCAGGTCCCCCAGGATGAAAGTCAAGTGACTTACTAGTTGAGCTCACCAGCCAGTAGTAGATAGCAGGTATTGGCAATTCCAGAGCTGCACTATGCTACTTTTCTCATGCAGAGTTTGTCACCAGCTTGTCTCCATGGATACGTGATTGTTTTGTCTATTCAACAGGACAGCATTGAAAATATCTATCTTTGAAAACATACATTTGTGTTTGCCTCTCCATGGATCTGACCTATGACCTGCCCTGTATCACCTGCTTGTCTCCATGACGAAAAAATTCAGTTTAATGTCATTCTTGAACAGCTTCATGAAGACAAGGTCCCGATAAGAAAAGTCACACTGTGCACCTTTAATGATGTAGATAGTTTCCCACAAGCAGGGCATTACGTTCTATCACAATGATTGAATGAATACAACCAGCCCTGGCCAAGAGAAACTGACAGAATACATATATTTCGTATAATTTCATAGTTTTCAGGTTTTTAATTATATGTACCAAGTCTGCTGTTAAAGTGGATGCATGTGTGCTCTTATTAGCAAATAAGCTCAAGATGTAAATGGCTCACTGTCTAACACCTTATGACCTGTGAACATATCTGAGGCAACATCATTTAACAAAACACAAGCTTCAGAATTAGTTAAATTAAGAGTATTCAGATCCTAAACATGCTGGAAAAGTACAAGAAATGAAACCCGGACCATGATACCTTTAATGTCAAGCTCTAGAACACCGATTCGGACTCAAAATCATACCTTACATTAAACCTCAGAAAATGATCTAACAAATGAAATGTCTTGGAATGGTTGAGACTGCTGCTTTTTTTTTTTACAACTCAAACAATATTTATAAGGCGCTTTTCATACAAAAATTGTAACACAAAGCGCCTTACAGTGGTCAAGGATTAGAAGATTGACCTTATTTGATCTCTCACAGGAGAAGTTGTTTCTATATTTGACCCGGGGACCATCCCCATGATTTTGTTTTGTTATTTATGCTTTGGTCAGGCCCTAAGCTGGAGGATTTTACCTATGGCGCATGTTTAGGTTGGTGGGGGAAACCGGAGTACCCGGAGGAAACCCACCCAGACACGGGGAGAACATGCAGTCTCCGCACAGAAAGGCCCGGGCAACCCGAACCTTCTTGCTGTGAAGCATGAGTGCTAGCCACTGTGCCGCCAGGAAAAAAAAAAAAAAAAAAAAGCAAAGCAGCAACAGGAACATCAGCAACAACAACAGCAACAACAGTAACAACCAGCAGCAGCAGCAACAACAACGGCAACAACAACAGTAACAACAGCAGCAGCAACAACAGGAAACAAACAAAAGAACAAATAAAAGACAAGCAAACAGACGACCGAAGTCAATCAAAGGCCAAGCTAAACAGGTGAGTCTTGAGCCCACTCTTAAAAACATGAACGTTCTCTGCAGCCCTGAGGTCCTCCGGCAGGCAGTTCCATAGACGAGGGCCGTAGTACTGAAAAGACGCCTCTCCGTGAGTGTGTGTCCTGACTTTGGGAATGACCACGAGCTGCTGCCGGAGGAGCACAGGGCCCGTGAAGGTTCGTAAGGGGAAAGCAGTTCTGAAAGATAGGAAGGCCCAAGACCATTAAGACATTTAAAAACCAGTAAAAGAACTTTAAAATCTATCCTGAAACTCACAGGGAGCCAATGCAGAGATTTTTTTTTTTTGGCTTATGTAGGCAATGTATCTGATAATGCATAATGGCAATGAACCAGTGTCAGTAATAGTAATAATAATAATAATAATAATAATAATAATAATAATAATAATAATAATAATACCACTTTTTATTTGAGGTGTCTTTCAAGACCCTCAAAGTCACAGTACAAAATTAAAAAATATACAATACAATAAAAAAGGTACAGAGAATAACTGCAGTAGAATACATCATGTTAAAGGTTAAAAGATAAAGCTACATTTGCAAAGGGGGCATAGAATAAGGCTGTGTTTCATTACTCTGTCTTACCCTTCCCCTATCCCTTTATCTACATCTTTGTCTTGCCCCTTGATATCGAGCTGAGAGGGCTTGGGGTACGAATGTTCCCCTAAGAAATGGGACACCACTTGATTACAGTTTGCGACATCATCCCTTACCTCTACCTGGCTGCTACGTCTACAGCGGCGACAACAATTGACGCGAACAAACAAACGTCAAGGATTATCGGGTACCTCAGCGCGACAAAAAACTAGCTTGTTTATGCATAAAAGTTAGATGAAAACGATAACGTCGGCTAAACAGACACCTCAACAACAGTTCACTAAAAGTAACGTAGAACATAAGCGTCATAACTGTAAACCATGCTAAACTGTTAATCGATAATTACAACTGCTGAAAATACATTTATGAGACTCCTTGGCTGGTCGATGTGACGCTGCCATCCTGATCCCAAAACCTGCCTGAGCTTGTAGGCGTACCCCTTCATTCCAAGTCTGGTCAAGAGCTTACTTAGTTTCAAGGGGTATGTAGCCCTTGGTCGTGGCGTGAGCCCTTGATCAAAATTAGAAATCGGGACACCCCTTGCCCTCACATGAACGCGCAAAACCAAGGGGTAGGGGTAAGATGAAGGGGAAAGACTGAGAAATGGGACGCAGGCTTAGTTAGACTGATTCAAGATCATTGAATCCTGAATCCTCTTGTACAGTCAAAAGCTACACTTTTAACCACAAGGGCCGGTACCCAATTTTACTACATGTATTCTAGCAAAATGCATCTTGCCCCAGTACAGATACATTGTATAAGCAGCTCTTGGGCTCCATATCTAAGTACAAGGGTTTTTATTGTCCTAGAATCAGGAAGTGCATGGTTAGCATACTAGCTACTGTAATCATTACCATTATGGCAATCTGGCCTCTGGAAGTGCTTATAAATTTGTAATATATTATAATAAGACACTCAGAATAATTCGTTTTTAAAGACTGTAAATCTGAGACATCTTTAATTATGAGCCAATATCAGGCACAATAAACAATTAGCGTCAAAATATTTCTTTCCTACTATTTCCATTTTCTGTTTAACATATTTCCCCCAAAAGAACAAGCCGACATGTCGTTTCACTTTACCTCTTGTTGATCCCGTAGAGCCACTCTCACTTCAGAACCTCTTTGTGCAGCCATTTTTAAAAAGCACTCCTCATTTCAACCATATCACACTCACTCTCCACTCCACATGCACTTCCCAACCACAAACGTCAACTTCAATGAACTCACCCATCAAACTTCATAACCTCCACACTGTTCCTGCTTCAATTGGTCCTGTACCCTTCTTCTTCTCTACTCAGGGTTGGATGACTTGATCAGAGTTATGAATTATGGAAAAGTTTGATGTTGGTCTACGGCTCAATAGACTTGAACTGTCAGGAGCAGATGACGTCTCCATGAGCAGTTGAAATGGCGATTGTGTGCAGTTTGTGCTCCAGAGATAAACACCACATAGGGTCGGACAGTGGGGGATGGTGATAGTGGAGCATGTTAGCTGCAGGAGGCTAGCCCTGAAGGAGCAGAGGAGGGGAGGGGGGCACGGGCAAGGAAGACGTATAGTATGTAATAGGGCTGTAGTGCTTGAAGGTGCACTGTGTAACCCCTCTGGAGAGAGTCCACAAACTCTCTCCATGGAGATGTTGATGCTTTGGCTTAAATTGTCCACAGTATGAGTATTAAACTAATCTGTCTTGCACTTATCACATGAAAACATATGTAATAGGTACCAGCACTGTGTAGGAGCTGACATGTTACATTATAGCTGTCATGGGGGGGGCCTAGTCGGAGCCAAAAGCATAAACACCAAGAAAAGTTTAAATAATTTATTTAAAGAGAATGAGCTGAAAGTATTGGACCGGGGAGGCAGAAGGAGCAGGTAGGTCACAGGCTGGGGGGCCAGAAGGAGGAGGTTGATATCAGGCTGGGGGCCAGGAGGTGTGGAGTGAAAAAATTGTTCCAAGATGAGTAGCAGAAACAGAAGCAGAAGAGGTCCGGGGTAAACTGGAAACAGGAAAAAATTCAATGAAGTTCAAAAAAAATCCACGGATCAAGCAGAGAAGAGTTATCAGACTAGTGAGGAGACAAGAGTGTTAACTGACGAACTGGCAGGGAGTGTTGGAATGAACCGGTTCTTATAGCAGAGTTGATTGTAGATGGACCACAGGTGAGTGAGTAGTTGGCTGCAGGTGTGAAGTACATGGCTCCTCCCAGGTGAGTAAACACAGGAGGGAGGGGGAGAACCCAGGAGGATCATGACAATAGCTACTTTATTAATAGTTTGATGTTTTATTTATAGTTTAAAGGGCCCATATTACACTATTTTCTGATCTATGTTATAATGTTGCTTCCTCATCAAAAACATACCTGAATTTGTATTTTGTTTCATTCCATTCACACATGTTTAAAACACAGACCTTGCATATTTGGGTTCTTCTCTCAAACTAAAAACAAACTCTGTTCTACCTTATGGTGTCACATGGTACAAGAAGTGCTCCACTGTGTTTTTAGACTCCATAAACCCATCCATTCATTTCATCCATCTATTTTCTTCCACTTATCCGGGTTCAAGTCACAGGGGCAACAGCCTAAACAGATCTGTCGCCAAATCTCACTGCACCAGCCCCTATGGATCCTCCTGCGGGTGGTAGGTCCACCGGAGGACAGCCCCCACGTTGCTCCTTCGGACTATGTCCAGCTGGGCCCCGTGGGGGAAGGCCCGGCCACCAGATGTTCACCATTGAGCACCTACCCCAGGCCTGGCTCCAGCGTGAGGCCTCGGTGATGTCAGTCTGGACAACGTAACTGGCCTTGCTGTGTAACCTTCACTAAAATCCTTTGGATTATTTCAGCCCTTTAATTGCCAATCTCTACTAAACAAAAGGTGAAAGGTAGCTGTTAACTTGAAAATAGCCACTTTGTGACATCATAAAGTGGAACAGAGCAGCTTTGCAAATGTATACAGATTAATAATAAAGGATTGCTCAAACAAACAAAACACAACTCTAGGTATGTTTTTGAGGAGTAATGAACATTCTAACATTGCTTAAAAATCACAAGAGTTAATTTTGCTTAATAACCGTTAACCTCTAACATATGTATGTAAAATTGTGCTTTGACATTAGGAGCTTCTGGACCCTTTGAATTCATTATATTTCTTGTAGAATCGTGCATGGACTGACCTTGAACAGTCGGCCAGATATTCGTGGTAGAATGAAAATTACAGTCAGCAGATTTTTCATTTGCAGTTTAATGAAAAGAAACCCAAACTCTGCACTAACTCTCTGCCTCATCATGGTTATTCAAGTTGGTTCAAGTGTTCAAAAGTAATGAAATGTGTCAAAAACTTACATGTGCTAGGCGCACTGTGAAACTTTTCACAAGCTTGTGGTGATGACATTCCATTGCTTGGTATCAGATCTGTGGATGCAATAAAATCACCTGTAATTGAATAAACAAAAGATGATTTGATGAAAGATTAATTAATAATATACTATAGAGTATTTAAATCAAACCACTAACACTGAGGGACTAATAAAGGCATATCTTATCTTATCTTATCTAACATCTCCATGGAGACAAGGAAGTGGCCAATCCTCAAGAAAAGTTACATAGTGCACCTTTAAGTAAATAGTACAAATAGAGGGAAAAAAAAGAAATAGTCTGTTCTAATCTATGATTATACAAAAGATCTGAAAATACACAAACATAAAAAATAAATAAATGACTTAAAATTTCAAATAGTATTCACATTAAAATCCTATAGCTTGTTTGCAAAAAGTATTCTCTTAGGGCTGGGAATCCCTCACAATTTGACTGATCAGGTCTTGTAAAAATACTTTTACTTTTCAGTCCAGTTCAACAATGTAGTGGGGTAGACACTCACCAAGACACTTCCATCAGCTCCTCCGGGGGGACCCCAATGCATTCCCAGGCCAGCCGAGGAACATAGTCCCTCCAGCATGTCTGGGGTCTTCCCCGGGGTCTCCTTCCAGTGGGACATGCCCAGAACACACTTGTATCCGTGATCTTTTCCTTTCGGTCATTACCCAAAGCTCATGACCATAGGTGAGGGTAGGAACGTAGATTGACCGATAAATTGAGAGCTTTGCCTTTCAGCTCAGCTCCCTCTTCACCACAATGGTTCGGTACAGCGACCGCATCACTGCCGATGCTGCACCGATCTGCCTGTCAATCTCACGCTCCATCCTCGTGAACAAAACCCCGATATACTTTAACTCCTCCATTTGAGGCAGGGACTCTCCACCCACCTGGCAAGCCACCTTTTTTTGGTCGAGAACCATGGCCTTGGATTTGGAGGAACTGATCCTCCTCACAACCACTTTACACTCAACTGCAAACCACCCCAGTGCACGTTGGAGGTCCCGGTTCGATAAAGCCATTAGGACAAAAGCCCTTAGCAATGAGGCCCGAACCCCATACTCCCAGAGCACTCCCTACAGGACCCTACGAGGGAGCACGTTTGCTTTGTGCTATCATAAAATAGAGCAGTAAAATATACCAAAAATACTATATCAACACTGCAGCCTGTAATAACAATACTGTATCATCAAGCATAATGATATATCGATATTTTAGCATGCCCCTAACATCCACTGCTTGGGTCAGGCCTATATCCACAACACTTTCTTATTGATTCTGATAAAATGAAGTTGGTCAGGCCACAGTTGTATTAAACCCACAAACATGGAGTCCTCTTGTTTCCCAGAAGGCACCACAGCGGAACACATGTGGGGAGGTGGATCTATCTCATTGGAAGAAATACATTTATCTGGTTTAGAAGTCTCTGAGGAGCAAATCACTGATAACACCTGCACTCGCCGGGGAAATTAAATTTTTATTTTAGCGCACTGAGGTACAAATGGCACAAGAAACTATGCCACCAATTGTGTATTCATCGTCTAATACATAGGAGTTGATAATAATAATAATAATAATAATAATAATAATAATAATAATAATAATAATAATAATATTTATTTATGTATTTATTTATTTATTTATTTTTTGCCATAGTCCAGTGAGAATAAGAGAAGACTTTTCTTTTGGCTTCTTCCACCTTTATTTTCTTTTATTTATTACATCTGAGGCATTCTCTGGAGTGACGAATCGCACTTCTCCATCTGGCAATCTGATGGACGAGTCTGGGTTTGGCAGTTGCCAGGAGAACAGTACTTGTCTGACTGCATTGTGCCAAGTGTAAAGTTTAGTGGACGGGGGATTATGATGTGGGGTTGTTTTTCAGGACCTGGGCTTAGTTCCAGTAAGGAATTCAGAAGGAACTCAAGACATTTTGAAGTCCATGCTCCCAACTTTGTGGAAACAGTTTGGAGATGGCCCCTTCCTCTTCAACATGACTGTGCACCAGTGCACAAAGCAAGGTCTATAAAGACATGGATGAGAGAGTTTGGAGCCCCCACCCTGAGTGTCCCCCCAGCCATCACATCTACCCACTGTAAAATAGATATCTTTATCATATTTCATTGTTGTGGTGTGATCCTTGCTAGTGAATGTAGCTTTAATGCATATTCTTCCCCTTACATATATAACATCCATAATCTTGTCTTCATCACCACATCTTTGCTTTCATTTTTTTTTTTTTTTTTTTTATTGAAGTCATCTGGCATTTACATCAACAGATTTCTCAGGTTCACAAGGCCAGAGAAAACAAATGTGAGAAAAGCAGGTAGAAAAGCAGGTAAAGTGGCACAACGGTGTGAGGAAGCGAGGTGCAAACAAGACCCAGGAGAGAGGAGCCTGATAAATCTCACAAACAAGTCAACATTAAGTGTGGAATCTGCACATGTGAATCAAAAACACTGTGATATTAAAGGCACACAAACCCAGTTAAAGGACCCATACTACTCTATTCTCTGATTTATGTTCTAATGTAGTTTTCTCATCATAAACATACCTGGAGTTGTGTTTTGTATAATTTACATACTGTATATTTAGCACACAAACCCTGCAAATTTAGGCAGAGTTCCTCTCTCAAACATAAATAAACTCTGTTCCACCTTGTGATGTCATGTGGTAATACAGGATCCGCTCCATTGTGTTTTTAAACTTCATACACCTTCACTAGAATAATTTGGGTGTTTTCAGTCCAATTATTTCTACTGAACTGAAGGTAAAAATAGCTGTTAACCTGAAAACGACCACTATATGACATCACAAGGTAGAAAAGCATATTTTGAGCTTAGACTTAGACTTAGACAAACTTTATTGATCCACAAGGGAAATTGAAACTTAGTTAGACTTAGACAAGTTATAATAAAGGGTTACACAAACATGTGTGAATGAAACAAAACGCAACTTCAGGTATGTTTTTAAGGAGTTAACAACATTATAACATGGCTTAAAGATGCAGTGTACATTTCTGGTGGACAGTCCATCATATGTTTTTCTACCTGAAGATGTTACTGCTTTGTGTGGAATGTTTCACAGTATGAGATTAAACCTTTCTATCTTCATGAGGACCAAACCAGACCAAGTTATAGTTCCAATCTGTGAAGAGGCAACCCCACTCACAGTCAGAATGCCTGTTTTTCTAGGTATTTTGGAGCTAGAAAACCACCTGTAATTGAATAAATGTAAGGTAGAGCTGTTTAATGTCATACTGTGGAACATTCCAGGCAGAGCAATGACATATCCATAGACTCAAACAGGTAATGGACCAAAAAATTACATAGTGCACAAAGCTCCCAAGAGTCAATTTTGTGTAATATAGGACCTTTAAATCTTGGTAAAAGGAGAAGTTCAATTTGTCAACTGGACAAAGTTTGTTTGGTTGAAAACGTTTCGCCGCTCATCCGAGAGGCTTCGTCAGCTCTGGTTATTGTGCTGGTTAGACACTGCTTATATCTAGCTGCCGGGCGGCGCTCCCTACACTGAAAAAACTCTGAAAACGACCCCCACTAATCTGTCTCTTTGTTTTTCAAATTACTCTAGCGACTAGTTTCGTCCCCCTATTCAACGTCTAACGACCCTCTCCACCCCTCTGCCCTGGATCGTCTGCCCTAATGTTTCTTTGTCTGTTTTGACTTGGTTTAAGAATCGAATTATAAATGGGAGACAAGTTATGTCTAACTCCCCCATTTCTTAAACCAAGTCAAAACATTAGGGCAGACAATCCGGGGCAGAGGGGTGGAGAGGGTCGTTAGAGTAATTTGAAAAACAAAGAGACAGATTAGGGGGATCGTTTTCAGAGCTTTTTCAGTGTAGGGAGCGCTTCCCGGCAGCTAGATATAAGCAGTGTCTAACCAGCACGATAACCAGAGCTGACGAAGCCTCTCGGATTAGCGGCGAAACGTTTTCAACCAAACAAACTTTGTCCAGTTGACAAATTGAACTTCTCCTTTTATCATGGATTCTACCTGGATGACTGAGGGACTTTTCACGCACCTTTAAATCTTGTACAAAGTCAAGGTAGAAGAGATAGGATGTTATCATTGAAGGACATAAACAGGAAATATGTTTTACAGAGTCTGAAGATGTGAACTCGTATGGGAGTTGTATGTGTATTGATTTCTTCATTTATAAGAAAATAAAATGGTAGAGAGATTGTAGATATAAAAAGTAATCCACCAGCAGGAATAGTCTTGTGGTGTGTTAAAATTGATCCAGAGTCCCTCCATAGTCAATAAGAAGTATATCATGAACTAAATGTGCAGGTGATAGACTGGCTGTTATTGGGTTGTAAAATGTTTCAAGTCATTTAAAGTCTTAAGTATTTGTAGGATAGTCTGGTCATTATGTTTAGTTCCAACTCTGAACATACTGTTGTTAACTATGTGATTCCCTTATAATTGTATTATTAGCTACAATCTTGGTAAGTTCAAGACTGGTTTAAAGGATCCATATTATGTGATTTTCTGATCACTGTTATAATGTTGTTTCCTCATCAAAAACATACCTGAGTTGTGTCTTGTTACAATAACACATGTTTAACACACAAATCCTGCATATTTAGGCTCAGGCAGAAAACACTTTGTTCCACCTTGTGATGGCATATGGTAAATGGTAATACAGGAAGTATTCTAATGTGTTTTTAAACTCCATATATGCAACTGAACAAAAAGTAAAAGGTCACTGTTTACTTGAAAATTACCACTTCATGACATCACAAGGTGGAACAGAACATTTTGAGCTTTGGAAGTGTAGACAGGCTAATTATAAAGGGTTACTCAAAAATGTGTGTATCAAATAAAACTCAACTCTAGGTATGTTTTTGAGGAGGTAACAACATGAGAACATGGCCATTCTGTGTAATCTAGGACATTTAAAATACCTTGAAACAGGTATTATATTTCCCTAATCTTCAGCTATGTAGTATTTGTAGTATATTTGCAGTATGCAGTATGTAACAACTTTCACATGCATTAGCACATATCTGAAGCATAATTATTCCTGCATGTGCTAACATTATAAACATAATGGCTCACCCTTATCTGCATATTTTACAGCAATCATTGGCATCAGCGTGGTGTTTGTGTAAATATGTTTTTTCACAATATAAACTACATACACGTTCACCATTTTATTCAGTATCTCTGCATTTATCTATTTTATATTTATATTTTATATCTATATATATATATTTTTTTTTTCACTGACACTCACTCAAAAATAGCTTTTACTGATGACAATTGTAATGCTGCTTTGTTCTAAACACTGAACACATGATATTTCATTTACTTGTGTTATAATTTGATGTTTTGGTTCCAAGACAATTATCCAAACAGAACACGGAATGAGTTATTTGGGTTGCCAGTTTCAGTACAGAAATCCAGTTAGTTTAAACCTAAAAGGACTCTCTCTAATCTATATCCTCATTACCTTCACACCAGCACCTGCAGTGTGTCATTAATCTGTGCAGCCTGTGAGTGAATTCTGGAGCTTCTGAGCTTTCACATGAGGCAGGATCTGTCCATATACCAAACACAGTGCATAGCGAACGTGCAAGCCACCACGCTCCCAATAGGAATTGAGCATGGGGGCGCTTTTGGCTCCATCGACTCTGGCGCCAATTGATTTACATTGAAAAATTCTCACCCCTCTCTCTGTAACTGCTGCTGTGAGCGTCATCATTCATTCATTCATTCATTTTCTTCCGCTTTTCCATTTTCTGGGTCGCGGGGGCAGCAGTCCAAGCAGTGTTCTGCTGCCCAGAACACAATGCACCAGCCCCCATGAATCCTTCCGCGGGTGGTGGGTCCACAGGAGGACGGCTCACGTCACAACAGGCCTTGATGTATCTTCTGTCATGGGGGCTACCAGTGTCCACAAACACTGGGGGCGAGGTGGGGTTAAGTGTCTTGCCCAAGGACACAACGGCAGCCCTCATCTTGAGCGTCATCATATTGGTCATATAGAGAGGGTTATTTTTTTTTAACCAATATGAGCGTCATCATATTGGTTTTAAAATTTTTATATTAACCCTCTCTATATGATCCTGGGGTTTTAATTTCACTATTTTGTCCATAAAAAATTCCTGTTCCAAATATGTAACTCAGCTCCAAATTCGCTTCTATACCTGCTAGCCTTGTGAGCTTCATTTGACTCGAGCTGCATGCTATGGGTGATGTCACACTCTTCATACAGTCTATGAAATATACAGAGAAAAACTTGAATATGTCCTCTATCTACAGGTTTAGGCTCTGGCATCTCAGGCTCAGTCGTGATTATAGAACGGTAGTAGGTTTTAAAACAATATTCACGCAGGCTACATAGAGCTCCTTTAAACTGCCATTTTCTATGAATCTACATACTTACCTCCCCTTCCCTTGCTCAGCGGGGCTCTAGCTCATCATAGCTGCCTTTGGTTTTACATAGAAGGTATACAGAGGACACCATTTTGGGTCAGATTGATGGAGAATGCTCTTTGTCTTTAATGTGCACATTTACATGTTTACTAGCATGTTTGCGTCAGTCTTTTCTGCCCTGTTGAAGTCTTTGGTTCCTCATTTACCCCAGATCTTCTCTTTGAAGTAGCACCTCAAAGTGGAGCTTCAAAGCTTCATCTACATTTACTACACAACTACACACCGCCTGATGTGAGAAACTGTCAGTAGGACTGAGCTTTGCTATTATGATATGATATTGGATGAGCATGAGATGAAGTATTTATAATTAGTTTGAGGAGGAAAATCATTACTGTTCGATTACCCAGTTTTCTACCCCAGTTTTAAAGCCATATTTTTGTGCATATTAAGATGTTTCAGATGTGTGTTAGTGTGAAGGGAGGGGAGAAATGTTAACTGTTATAGGTGTACTGTGCAACTTTTTTCGTGGAGGGTCTGCCACCTGCTGTTATTGCTTCGTCTTGAATGTCCCGGTATGGCATTTAATGTTTTCATCTTGCATTTACTCAATAATCTGGCTTGTTATTGGCCTAAAAACTTGCATTCTTACTATGAATGTGCTCGCCGCTCCACAGATCTGACATATAACTTGACCCTGTGGAGCATTCAAATATCGGACGTAGAAAGTAGTACTTAGAAATGGTCTTTCCTGACAAAGCTCCTTGAAAATATTTGTTTTTGTTGCAGGTTTGTCAAGTCATATTCAAATTAAATATACTGTAGAAATATACTGGTTATATATGCTAATTAAACTTTATTCATAATAAACAAATATTTTATTAATAATTCAATCTATTTATATTTGTATTCACCTTATTTTATTAATCAAACCTTACATTTACTATTATTCTTCATTGTTTTATGTTGCACTATTATGCCAAATGAAGTTCCTGGTGTATGAATTCTGTTCACTGACAATGGCAATAAAAATTATGCCACAGTATGTAACATAGACCAAAATAATAGCTTAAGCATAGTGTTTTTTGTTTGTGTTGTTCTGTGGTACATTCTAGGCACATCTCCACGGAGACAGACCCTCCAGGAGAGCTACATAGCGCACCTTTAAACTAACCAATACCTATAGTATAGAAAGTGAACTGAAAATCCTGAAAATCCACTGAAACACTTCTTCATCCTGATGCTTTTCTGAAACTGATTGTGGCTAAAAGCTAATTAATCACCCACTTGCTAATGCCTTGGTGCAGGCACAGACACTGGAAACTGAAATACAGGAGGCCTTATTTGCACATTGCTCCATAAATTTGCAATTGAAGTGTTGATTGCCACAAAATGTTCAGATTTTAATTGCAGTGCCTTTAGTTGATTATCAATCGATGGGGCTGTATTACTATTTTGTCATTTATGTTATAATTTAGTTTCCTAACCACAAACATACTTGAATAATAGGGGAAGTTCTTATAAATTGCTGAAATATGAAGCCTACCATTGTGACACACAGGGTTGGGAGGGTTACTTTAGAAATGTAATCCGGTACAGTTACTAGTTACTCCTTAAAATATGTATTCAGTAACGTAATCCCGGTACTATAATATTAAAGTAATGTAACTTGATTACTTTCAGTTACTTTTGGATTACTTTAACACCAAATATCCTATAACAACAAGAAAACAAGAAAATTACAATACAATTAAAAGTTTTTAGGAGGACAAGTACAGTTCTATGTGTAGTTTTAACAACTGTTATCACTATAAGCCAAGTCACTAGTAAACAAGGTCACTCATTAAACCAAACACCTAAACACCTATGACTTCAATGAAATTATATTTATTAAGTTTTAGTTTTACCGGGACAGTCATCTTGCCCGATCTCCGCAGCTGGACAGGATGTCCGTCCAGCTTGCGTGCTGGCCTACATCTAACGACAGCTTTGCTCGGAATTGTCTAAAGGGTCTTCATGGATCAGTTAACATGACTATGTTGCCTAGATAATGTTTAAATGTTGTAATATCGTTCTACAAATGCACAAAGTGTACTTGTGACCGCAAACGTTAGCTAGCTTGCTAATAGTTTGCTAGTCGATAGCTAACTCGAAACTGGCTCCTACCCAGTAGTCGAGTTGTAAAATGAAACCAGGGGGGATGGGGGAGGCATTAAGCTAAGCCCTCCCCCATCACTGACATCGCTGTGGTGTTTCAGGGCAGGGCAGTATTAGAAGGTACTTTGTTAAAATGGAAATGCTTTTATAACAAAAAGTCCATATAATCATTCAATAATTCAATAATACACAGGATATATGTTATCACACACGTACACACACACACACACACACCTTAGTCCAGGTTTAGTCCTGGTTTAGTCCTGGTTTAGTCTTGGTTTAGTCTTGGTTTAGTCCTGGTTTAGTCCTGGTTTAGTCCTGGTTTAATCCTGGTTTAGACCTGGTTTAGACCTGGTTTAGACCTGGTTTAGTCCTGGCTTAGTCTTGGTTTGGACCTGGTTTAGTTTTGGTTTAGTCCCGGTTTAGTCCTGGTTTAGACCCGGTTTAGATCTGGTTTAGTCCTGGTTTGGACCTGGTTTAGTCCTGGTTTAGACCTGGTTTAGTCTTGGTTTAGTCCTGGTTTAGATCTGGTTTAGTCTTGGTTTAGTCCTGGTTTAGACCTGGTTTAGTCTTGGTTTAGTCCTGGTTTAGATCTGGTTTAGTCCTGGTTTAGTCCTGGTTTAGATCTGGTTTAGTCTTGGTTTAGTCCTGGTTTAAACCTGGTTTAGTCCTGGTTTAGATCTGGTTTAGTCTTGGTTTAGTCCTGGTTTAGATCTGGTTTAGTCTTGGTTTAGTCCTGGTTTAAACCTGGTTTAGTCCTGGTTTAGTGCCGAAATAGATGCAGAAATAACCTGATAATATGACTCACCCATAAGAATGCGGTCAGCTCCATTCTAACAGATTGTCGTGTTGTCTTTAATAATCCGGAGAAAAGGACATAATCCCGAACGTATCCCGTGTCCCGAGGCGAGAGTTCCTTCTTACATAGCATTAACGTAGGAAGTTAAGGATGCTTCTTCTCTTGGAAATACCGCGTAAATATCAGGCTCACAGCTGATCGGCGAACAGGCGCAAACACAACAGCGGCAATCGTCATGATTGGCGGGAGCGCGTATCGGTGCAAGTTTAGTCCGTAGTGCGCGACCTGCGTGAAGTTCAGTGCGCGCCGCTGCAAGTTTGTTTCACAGAGCGCGCGCGGCGCGGTTTTCCCTACATATGACCTCCGGCTTTAAATGAAAAAATGAAATAACATAAAATGCTTTCAAATTGTAATCCTGCTAAGTAATCCCCATTTTCACTAAATGTACCTGTAATCTGATTACGTCTTTTTCTTTGTAACTGTAGGGGAATACAGTTACCTTTTTTTTGTATCCTTTTACTTAACGCCGTTCCATGTAATCCGTTACTCCCCAAGCCTGGTGACACATACATACTCCCCCCTTTAATAAAATTGCATTGCGTGTTTACACATTTCAATATCATTAACATGAGCGCTATCTATAGAGAACATGCTCTGAAATCCGCTGTACCCATATAAAAACAGAGACACTCTGTAGAGTGTAGAGCAGGTGAGCACACATCTTTTTCCAAGAGTCATCATTACCTCCATTCTGCCCCTGCTCCTCACCTGTCACTCCACCAGGCAGAACAGACAGCTCCGAATACACGGGCTTCACTCATGACACTGGCGTCACTGAGGAATTCAACCCCCAACCTGCTAATTGGCTGCTACTGCAGTGCATAGACGCATTGATGTGTGGACCCTTCTGGAAGTGATGGAATGTGTCATTCGGATGAGAAAATAGCTGTATTTCCGGTAATAAGGGAGCTATCATAACAAAAATGACATGTTGCTAAAGGCTAAATGACTTGTAATTCATGAATTATAACGCAAATTTTGTATTTATTTATTTTTTTAATCGAAAGAGTTAGTGGCTTAAACTACCCAATTGCTATAACATACCAAGTGAACTCAAAATGGCTTCAGTCCATTTAATAACATTATTAAAAACTCCATTAAGGAGTCCCAAAAGTCATTTAAGAGAAAATACAAACCACATGCATTTTGGATAGATAGAAAGTAAGCAAGCTGATGAAAAAGTTGAAAATAAATAAATAAATAAAAACACAAGTATAAATTATTTAGAAATCAAATAATAGTTTTCAATTTTTGTCCTCCAGGGCGGAAGACCCAGGACACGCTGGAGGGACTATGTCTCCCAGCTGGCCTGGGAAGGCCTTGGGGTACCACCAGAGGAGCTGGAGGAAGTGTCCGGGGTGAAGGAAATCTGAAAGTCCCTGCTAAGACTGTTGCCCTGTGACCCGGCCCTGGATAAGCGGAAGAAAATGGATGGATGGACTTTTTGTCCTAAAATTGAAAAGTGCTCTGGTTTATACTATACTATACTATACTATACTATACTATACTATACTATACTACTTATACATACTACTTTTACTTACTTACTACTTATAGTATATTACTACAATAAGACTACATTACTTATACTATAATACTACAATGTGACTACACTACTTATACTGTAATACTACATTGAGACTAATTTGGAGTTCTTTCACACCTTTCACGCCTTTGTGGCCATACCTGCCTGTCAAAGCCTGATTCCCATCAGATCTCAGAAGCTAAGCAAGGCAGGGCCTGGTTAGTACTTGGATGGGAGACCACTGGGAATTCCAGGTGCCACAGTGGGGCACTAGTCGTTGTGTCCTTAGGCAAGACACTTCACCCACATTGCCTAGTATGAAAGTGGAGTGTGCGTGAGTGTTGGAGGTGGTCGGAGGGGCCGATGGCGCAGATTGGCAGCCTCGCTTCCGTCAGTCTGCCCCAGGGCAGCTGTGGCTACAGAAAGTAGCTTACTACTACTAAGTGTGGAATGAATGAACAATGAACTGTAAAGCACTTTGGGTGTCATTAAAGGCGCTATATAAATGCTATGAATTATTATTATTATTAGACTACACTACTTATACTATATTACTACAATGAGACTACACTACTTATTCTATAATACTATAATGAGGCTACACTACTTATACTATAATACTACACTGAGACTAATTTGGAGTTCTTTCACACCTCCATTATAAGTTACCAGTTTTCTGCACCTTCACTTCCACTGCACCTCTACACATGTCGGATCAGATGCATTCTGGGATTGACAGGGTCTGCTCCCTGAACCTGGGGCACCTGTCACTGCATCTGTTTCTGTGGCTTCCTGAACAGGGCAAAAACATGGCGGCCGCAGATGTGTGTGGACAAAGACGTTTCAGTGAGCATGAGGTTGCCAGGTGGAGATCAGATGGTGTTTGATATGAACTGATCAGAGCCTTAGAGCATGTTGAACCGTTATAAAATACAGCCACAAAATCACACATGAAAGGCTAGCTTTGTTTTAGCACGCCGACTTAGTCCCTGCTGTGATATTGTACATTCCCTGGGGGTTTGATGCTAACGGTAGGCACTGCTCTGTCTTAGGCTTGTTAGACTTTAATCTGACCTAGAGTTAATTGGAACTACAACAGGTGAACTGATTTTTACTGTTAAACAAATCCCTCTTCTAGCTAGCCAACAGTTTTTCAGTTAGTCACTCTCACCTTTTTCTTGAAAATCAAACACCCAAAGTATGAACCGTGAACGCTTGTATTGATTAAAGGTTGTTGTTTAAACTCAGACAATCGTACAACTTTTTGTTTTTTGTTTCATAATGTGCATTGTGTCACCATGGTAACTAATGAACCTTCCATCAATACAGATACATGCAGAACACCTCCAGCGTGATGTCACTTTAAATTTTCAATGTATAATTCTTTTCTCATGTAGCGGTGTGAGTGCAGCAAACCGACTCACTAGCTTCGGCCTCGGTGTCTGTTGAAGTTTCTTTCCGACGCGGCACGTAACATAAAATAAAGAGTCTTGAATCAAAAGTTTTGTCTTTTCTATACTCAACAAACATATAAATGCAACACTTTTGTTTTTGCTCCCATTTTTCATGAGATGGACCCAAAGATCCAAAATTCACTCCAGATACACAACACTACCATTTCTCTCAAACATTGTTCACAAATCTGTCCAAATGTGTGACAGCGAGCACCTCTGCCCCGCCGAGACAATCCACCCCACCTCACAGGTGCGCCACATCAAGATCCTGATCCGACATCATGACCAGTGCACAGGTGCGCCCCAGACTGCCCACAATAAAAGGCCACCCCGAAATGTGCATTTTTTTTTGCTTTATTGGGGGTCTAGGGACTCAGAACCAGTCAGTATCTGGTGTGACCACCATTTGCCTCATGCAGTGCAACACATCTTCGCATAGAGTTTATCAGATTGTCAATTGTGGCCTGTGGAATGTTGGTCCACTCCTCTTCAATGGCTGTGCGAAGTTGCTGGATATTAGTGGGAGCTGGTACACGCTGTTGTATACGCCGGTCAAGCACATCCCAAACATGCTCAATGGGTGACATGTCCGGTGAGTATGCTGGCCATGCAAGAACTGGGACATTTTCAGCTTCCAAGAATAGTGTACAGATCCTTGCAACATGGGGCCGTGCATTATCTTGCTGAAACATGAGGTGATGTTCATGGATGTATGGCACAACAATGGGCCTCAGGATCTCATCACGGTATCTCTGTGCATTCAAAATGCCATCAATAAAATGCACCTGTGTTCTTCGTGCATAACAGCCTTTGAAGAGGAGTGGACCAACATTCCACAGGCCACAATTGACAATCTGATAAACTCTATGCGAAGAAGATGTGTTGCACTGCATGAGGCAAATGGTGGTCACACCAGATACTGACTGGTTCTGAGTCCCCAGACCCCCAATAAAGCAAAAAAAATGCACATTTCGGGGTGGCCTTTTATTGTGGGCAGTCTGGGGCGCACCTGTGCACTGGTCATGATGTCGGATCGGCATCTTGATGTGGCGCACCTGTGAGGTGGGGTGGATTGTCTCGGCGGGGCAGAGGTGCTCGCTGTCACACATTTGGACAGATTTGTGAACAATGTTTGAGAGAAATGGTAGTGTTGTGTATCTGGAGTGAATTTTGGATCTTTGGGTCCATCTCAGGAAAAATGGGAGCAAAAACAAAAGTGTTGCGTTTATATTTTTGTTGAGTATATCTTTACTAAAGTGAAGGTCATACAGAGTGGATAAAAAAGGAATAAAGAAGGAAACGGAAGAAAGAATTTCTAAAGCTTGTGGTTTTGTGCGTGTTGTGTAAGGCTCTGTATGTGTTGTGACGTCCTTACGTGTCGTATAGTGGTGAGTTCCCTCCTGTCACTGGGAGATCGGGCTTTCTTGTACTTCTTGGCTCCCGACAGGAATCACCCTGTCGACGGTGCTACTTGACGTTCTTCTTGGATCCAGGAACGCATACGTTTTGATGATTCATGTGCCATTCTTATGTTTTACTTGTACAGGCACAATGGGAAGAATACATGCTTCTTCCCCGGCCCCGGTTTGTTCACTTCTTCCACACCCTGCACGTACCAGAGCGGCGCTATGTGGTTTAGCTGTGCCGGTTGAGCTGTCATCTGCTTTGGTCTCTTCCGGTGAGTGATCTTGCTCTGCGACGTGCAAGATAGCAGGATGCCTATAGGAACAGTCAGGGCAGGAGCTCCTTTTCCTACAGTCCTTAGACATGTGGCCTGGCGTAAGACAACCAAAACAAAGATAAGATAAGATATGCCTTTATTAGTCCCACAGTGGGGAAATTCCAGTTTTGCAACGCACAGATCAAGAACAGCAAGAAAAAGTAGCATGCAACAGAACAATATAATAAATAAATAAATAATGGCCTAGGATAATTTAAAACTAAACCTAAAAAATAGACTCTGGAGTATAGCTGAGTATTGTAGTGCAAATAAGTTGAATGCCATGTTAACAGTGTTCATTGTACAGTCTGACAGCAGCAGGAAGGAAAGACCTGCGAAACCTCTCCTTCACATAGCGAGGGTGAATCAGTCTGTCACTGAAGCTGCTCTCCAGAGCAGACAGAGCATCCTGTAGGGGGTGAGACTCATGGTCCAGCATATATGTGACCTTAGCCCTCTTGTCCCCCACCTTCTGCACTGAGTCCAGAGGACAGCCCAGGACAGAGCTGGACTTCCTGATGACCTTGTCCAGCCTCTTCTTCTCCCTCTCTGTGATACTGCTGCTCCAGCAGACCACACCGTACAGGATGGCTGATGCCACCACAGAGTCATAGAAGGTCCTCAGGAGTGGCCCTCTCACTCCAAAAACCTGAGTCTCCTCAGGAGATAGAGCCGACTCTGGCCCTTCCTGTACAGTGCATCTGTGTTATGAGTCCAGTCCAGTTTATTGTTCAGATGAACACCCAGGTACTTGTAAGAGTCCACTCTCTCAATGTCCCTTCCCTGGATGTTCACTGAGGGGGCAGTAGAGTGGCGTCTGCGGAAGTCCACCACCATCTCCTTGGTCTTCCCTGCATTGATGATGAGGTGGTTCCGCTGACTTCAGTCCACAAAGTCCTGTATTAGTCCCCTGTACTCCCCATCATCATCATCCTTGATGAGACCAATGATGGCAGAGTCATCAGAGAACTTCTGCAGGACACAGCTGTCCGTGTTGTGTCTGAAGTCTGCAGTGTAGAGGGTGAAAAGAAAGGGCGCGAGGACAGTGCCCTGGGGCGCCCCCACACTGCAGGTCAGGAGCCAAGACACACAGTTCTTGGCTCTCACAAACTGGGGCCGGTTTGTGAGGTAGTCCAGGATCCAGTCTGCCAGGTCACAGTCCACACCGGCGGTCTCCAGTTTGTCCCTGAGGAGCAGTGGCTGGATGGTGTTGAAAGCACTGGAGAAGTCAAAGAAGAGAATCCTCACAGTGCTGCCGGGGTTCTCCAGGTGAGACAGTGAGCGATGCAGCAGGTAGATGATAGATGAAAGCCCTTGAGATTTCAGGAAGTCGGTTCTTTCCTGCAAAGGCCGCTCTTTGATCTTGTTGCACACGTTCAACGCATGTTTCCCCTTACAGTATAAGCAGGGACTTTGGAAGGAGTTGGCTGACTACTGCTGGTGCTTTCTTCTCTAATTGGTCTTTACCAGCGTTTTTATCAGCAGCAGTCACAGTCACAGCGAAACTGCTCTTTTTTGGCTCACTCCTTCCTAAGTTGGTTTTCCTTTTCGGGTTTGGCTGTTTATTGGTAACCGAGGCGTAGTATATTACATCTTCAAACAATGGGTCATTAATGGCCCTGGCTTCGTATTGCACAGTCCGCCAGGTCCTGAAATATGATTCGTCGCCTCCATCTATCTTTGATTTTGAAGGCAGAGCTACTCCATTTGTCTCTTAACCTGGGGGGAAGCCTTGATACGATGGCCCTTATGTTTGCGTTATTATTCAGGGCCTCCATGCAGTTAACGTCATCCACTGAATTACGGCACCCCATCAAAAACAAGGCGAAGTCGTTCAAGTGCCATTTTGTCTCCATACTTTATTGGCGGCCATTCCGTAGCCTTTTTGATATAGAGATCGGCTATCAACAGTTGGTCACAATAAAAATGGTCCAGCAATGCTTTCGCCTCTTGATATGCCCTCTCTGGTCTCATGTTCAAACAGCCGCGAACAGCTTCTTGTGGCCGCCCTTTCGTAAACTGTTCAAGATAATACAGGCGTTCTTGATCATTATTTGTCCTGCTTTCAATGACATACTCGAAGGCTTTCATAAATTTTCTGTATGTCAGAGGATCTCCTTCAAATACTGGTAGGTTCTTTGGAGGCAATGAAGCCAAACCTTGTTGATTACAACACGATGGTTGCAATACCTCACGCCAAAACCAAAATTCTGAGCATAGTCATGGCTTTGTCTTATTGGAGACTTTCTCCTAGCTGGAGGGGTGTTTGGCTGCGCCTGTAAGACAATTGGCGCAGTTGCCCCATACCCGACATCATAGGGAGGCCTTTCTAATTTAACATGGTCGCGTCTATAGTTGATGAACCTTTCATTTCCGCCAGTCGTATGCTTCGATCCAGCTCTTGACCCTGCTACTGACCCCGGGTCATTTTCCATTTGGTCGTAAACTCTTGATTTGGCATTCGCAGCTACAAGGTCAGCTTCCATCTGCAACCGCTCCTTTTTTTGCCGCAAGCGCATTTCATCTAGCTTGCTTGCTTGCTGCAAGCGCATTTCCTCTTCCTCAAGCTCTTGCTTCTGATTCATAACCGCTGCACTTGCTAACAGTGCTTCACGTTCTGCTCTGGCTTTTAACCGCACCAAACTAGTAGTGGAACGTTGAGATGTGCGACTCGTAACTGAGTTAACCTGAGAAATACTATCCTCCGATCCAATGGCATCTTCTTCGCTAGAGTTTGTGGTCCATTCCTGTTCAACCTTTAGCATCTTTATTTTCGTCACGACAGCCTCCATTTGGTTAGACGGCACACCGCCTCTTTCTTCTGACATCATGTTTCCCACTAACGACCACATAAACTGTGACAATTCCTCGAATTCCTCACAGCTTCTAACTCTTCTTAAGTTTCACCGACACTCGGGAAAGGAGTTATTAGATGTGTCCTTAGGGCATGTACTTCAATTTCCAGTACCTAGCAGACTAATAGAACTGAGAAGAGAATTGTCAGACCTGACCCAGGGAACGCTTGCTTCAGCCATAGATGAAGTCTCTTGCTGGTTCAGATGGTTCTTTCTTCAACCAAGTCTCCTGACTTGATGCTGATTCTTTTGACTTTGATGTTTAGTCTTTCGACGTGATGCTGTAGACTTTTGATGTTGCTTATAAGTCTTTTGACTTTAGATGTGAGTGCAGCGAACTGACTCACTAGCCTCGGCCTCGGTTTCTCTTGAAGTTTCTTTCCAACACGGCACATAACATAAAATAAAGAGTCTTGAATCAAAAGTTTGTCTTTTGATCTTTACTAAAGTGAAGGTAAAAAAGATAAAAAGAGGAATAAAGAAGGAAACGGAAGAAGGAATTTCTAAGACTTGTGGTTTTGTGCATGTTGTGTAAGGCTCTGTATGTGTTGTGACGTCCTTCTTGACGTCCTTACGTTTCGTATAGTGGTGAGTTCCCGCCTGTCACTGGGAGACCAGGCTTTCTTGTACTTCTTGGCTCCCGACAGGAATCACCCTGTCGACGGTGCTACTTGACGTTCTTCTTTGCTGTCCGTATGTGCCTTGTAGTGGTGCGTATTCCCGTCTGTCACTCGGGAGACCGTGCTTCGTATGCTCCCGACGGGAATCCGTCTTACTTACTACTTGTTACATGACGTTTCACGTGACCTCCTTGTTACGTGACGTTCCACGTTGTTACGTGACATTGTTACGTGACGTCCCACGTTGTTACGTGACGTTCAAAAGACTGTGTATCTTCTGTGGCCAGAGGCATCCTAATACCCCGCCAACTCTTGGCTCGAGGTAACCTCCTGGCCACCAGTTTCACCGACACTCGGCAAAGGAGTTATCCACACTACCTACGTAGCGTGGTCTCTTTCTTTGTGTGTGTGTGTGTGTTATGTGTCTTCGTGTGTCGTGTCTTGTCTTGTGTCTTCAGTCTTGTGTCTTGTGAGTTCCCTGCAAGTGATGGGCGGATCGATACCAAAGTATCGATATATCGATCCTGATGGGGTATTTAATATGCATCGATCCTGGTATTAAAATATCGATACCAAGTCATGTTTTCTTACTGACTTAACTTTCAGTTTATTTAGTTCAAATTCATATGTGTTTTGTTCATTATTCAACCATTGCCAGTTGTCAGGCACTACTTTTCCTTCCGCGTTCTCACCAAATGTGGGGTAGTACGTCATCCCGCGATACACTCACTGCTGTGAGATTTCAGTCAAAGCGGCGCGGGGCTGCGGGAGCCATGGGAGACCGCAAGCGCAAGCGAAGTGTGGTGTGGAGTTATTTCCACACCGTGGACGACAATGTTGCGAAGTGCAGTGTGTGCCAAAAAATGATCCGATATTGTGGCAATACCACAAATTTTAAATAAACACTTGATCATAAATCATAAACCTCAGCATGACGAAATGCTACTGACCAAACGATGACAGGAGGCTAGTCAGGCAGCTCCCTCCAGCACAGCAGCAACAGCAGTACGCAGGGCTCTCAAGTCTCATGCATTGAGAGTGTGACACACGCAATTCGACGTGTTCACACGCTCACACGCCACACATGGTATTTCTCACGCACAGCGCTTCTGTGCCCAGAAAATCGGTTAGATAATGCAGGCACCGCGCGTTTTCAGCCGCTCCTCAGGAAAAATTGTTCACTCGCACATCCGCAGTCCCTAGGCAGGCAAATACATAAAAATACAACGTGCAATACAAGCAGCACAAACAAAAGTCTAGTGGTCACATTTGATGTCTGCATTGCCATTTTCATTTCAGATGAAGATTTTTTTTCAGATATCTGGTGTTAGAATGTGTGGAGCTACTGGTGGAGCTTTGCGAAGCCAAGGTATCTAGTTAGAGCCAGGTTAGTGTTTTTCTGTAGTATTAAAAAGTGTATGAAAGTATCGGTATCGATATCGCGATTCTAACCCTGGTATTACTTGGTATCGTATCGAAACAAAAATAACTGGTATCGCCCATCCCTATTCCCTGCGTCTGAATATATACTGAACTGGATCAAAGATCAAAGATCAAAGATCAAAGTAGAACGTCGGCCAATCAGAAGCAGCGGAACACATCAAAGCGGGCAGACGGCCAATGAGAAAACAGATACTTAGAAAACATACAAAATGGCTCCTACACATAGAAAACATACAAAATGGCTCTTACAAGCAGCTTTAGAAAGAGCAAAATATTAAAGAGTAAAGAGTATTTATTTAGATGAGAATGTGTTAAAATCAGGTGCAGGGCCTTGAATAAGTGATAGGAGCAAAGGGAATTGTATTTATTTAGTTTGTAAAATGTGTTTACCTGGCCAGCCACAACCACATGAGTTGACAAAACTTTAGATGAGTGGCTGCTTTCATGTAAAAAAAAAAAAAAAAAAAGTACCTTGACTGTCACCTGTCAGGACTTATATTAAATGTAAGAAATAAAAGCTACCATTTTTCTCATTAGGAAGCCAACATTTAAGGTTTCTTGCTGTGCTGAGGTGCTGTTCTGCATTATATTTTGCCTTTAATTGTTCCAAAGAACAGCACTTTGGCTCAAACTCAGCAGAGACAGCAGATTGTGTGAGTTCTAGGAGGTAGCGAGTTGAAAGTGAAAGTGAGTCTGAACTGCTCAAACCATGAAGGCTCCTGTTGTTTGGCCGTTGCAGACTGTACAAGATCAAGAAACATTAAAAACAAAAAATAATGCCTTTAAGGTGGGTGATTGACTGACAAAGCTTTAGTACACCCACAGACTGGTTCTCAGAGTTAAACTTACAAAGAATATACTGTACTTGTTCAGGTGAAATCAGTGGTAACTCTACTGAAATGGCAATACTTTAAATGTGTTTATGTGTATTATTGGTTATTTGTTGATGATTCCGTTTTAAAGCCCCACTGGGGGCCAAGCTCGTGCGGGAGGTTAAGGGTCCTTCACGTTGAGAGGAGCCAGCTGAGGTGGCTCGGGCATCTGTTCCAGATGCCTCCTGGACACCTCCCTCGGGAGGTTTTCCGGTCATTTCCCACAGGGAGGAGGCCCCGGGGAAGACTCAGGACACACACTGGAGGGACTATGTCCTGAGTCTTCTCCGGGGCCTCCTCCTGGTAGACTCAGGACACACTGGAGGGACTATGTCTCCCGGCTGGCCTGGGAATGCCCTGGGGTCCCCCTGGAGGAGCTGGAGGAAGTCTGGGACTTCCTGCTTAGACTGTTGCCCCCGCGACCTGGCCCCAGATAAGTGGGCGATGGATTTATTGAACTGAAAAACATACACTCTTACTATGAGCATGCTTGCATCTCCACAAACATGACTCTTACCTGGCCTTGTGACACACCTTCACCTGCTTGTCTCCATGGAAATGTTGTTCCTTTGGCAATAATATTCCACAGTGTGGCATAAAGCATCTATCTTCATTGATAATATTCCAAAGTATGGTTTTAACTTTGTATTATCATGGAATTGTGCAGGTAATATGCCACATCACAAAAAAATTGCACAGTGTTGCTTTAAGTTGCAAAAGTTTGTCATTGCTTTTTTCAAGAAATATAATGTTTAGTCATATTGCATCCCTTTTATACTGGTTCATCTAACTAAGCTCTTTCTGGACCCTCTAACCAAAACCTTCACGCGCGCACACACACACACACACACACACACACACACACACACACACACACACACACACAAACACACACACCACACACACACACACACACACACACACACACACACACACACACACACACACACCACATCCATAAACAGAGTGAAGTGTCTTGCAAAAGACACAAAAACATCCTGCAGAAATTGGATATGGAATTGAACCACCAGCTTTCAAGTTGAATGAATTTTCTATAACCACAAACCATTTGCTTCCAGTGAACACAGAAGCTCTTTGCTCAGATCACTATCATACCTCACCATAAATTGCACAACAGATAAAAAGTACTAGAACAGCTTGTGCACTTTAATGAGGCATTTACACTACTACTTTAGGTCCATTTGTTGCCTAGACTTATTCCACATCCCCTCCACCAGCACACAGAGAGAGGGGTTATTATGGGCTGGAGTGGGCACGTTTATAGCTCTTAAAAACAATGTTATCCTCGGGTGGTGGCACTAGTCTCTAAACCAAACATGTCAGCATTTTGCCTTCTTTACTATGTCAATGTGTGTAGGATTTGAACACCATAAAACACCTTGTGCTTGATTTAAATTAAAGATAAAGGGGAACTGGAGATGGGGGAGTGGAGGTATATATGTTGTTTGCTCATAGAGAAATTTGTTCTCTGGTGAAGGGTGGGTGGGAGTCTTCTTCTGGCCCCCGGAGGAGAGTGAGGGATGACCAATAAAAAATAAAGGGAGCCAGAGGAGAGGGCAGGAAGGTCAGTGCATCTGCTGCCATAGGGACAGACTGAGGGAGAGTCCATGTCAGATATAAATGAAGATGAGAAGGATCAGGAAGAAATGTATCCTGACAGACAATCTTGTGATAAGATTGTTTATTTATTTTTACTTTTTTTTTTTTTCAACAAATCAACTTGCTTTATATCATATTTTAGCTACAAAATGTTCTCAAATTCTCAATTCACGATTAAAGCATCCATATTATGCTATTTACTGATCTTATTATAAGGCCATTTCCTCATCACAAACACAAACTGTAGATGTGTTTTGTTTCATTCGTACATTTAAAAAATATAACTAGATAAACAATACATTTCTCCAAATGTCATGTCAAATGTATATTACAGACTCAGAAACAGAAATGAACAAATCCAGGGTTATCGAATGTGCCTGCATTAAAGGGATAGTTCAGGTTTTTTGAGGTGAATCTGTATGGCGTCCCCTTCAGCAGTGGTTTAATTTTATTTTCTGTGGAAATGTGTTTATTTTTCAATGGAACACTTCAAATCTCTCCCCCCGTGCAAAAACAAGGAAATGGATCAGCTGTGGGCTCTGAGCTCTGAGCGGAGATTTTGGCCACGCCCCCACCCTCTACTATTGGCCATCTGTTTTCTCCTCATTTGCGTTCAAGCAACAACGCCCAGAATAAAGAGTTTGAGGGAGATATTTATGACTCTTTCTCATCTTATCTCTGTTTCTCATGCACTAAGTGTTGATTTTGAAGGAGGATTCATTTACAGTATTAGGGAACCATTAAGGAGCCATATAAAAGCATCAAGAAGTACCATGTCATGGGATCTTTAAATAAAGCTTGTTTTTCTTCCCCAAACAATATTTGTTCAAAAAGTGATATATTTGCGTCACAAAACAGTTTCCCACGAAAAATCAGAAGTCATAATCGCTTGGTGCTATTTTCTCTCGAGTCCTATCACTGCGTGCCTATTATTATTATTATTAGCCTGTTCACTAGTAAGTAGCGATGTTTACAAGTTAACTAACTGTGTGTTATTCATTTAGCAAGGTTATGGCTAGGTTTTATTGTTGTTGTCGCTGTAATGCATATGGGCTATGAAAAAAGATGTATGTTTTCTTTTCATGTAGCAGGCTGCTCATTTCCTAGATTTTTGATATCCACTCATGGCCACATCCTTTGCTCCACAGAGCTTGACCACAGAACTTAACAGAGTTTAACCAGCAGCACAAAGCTTGAATAGAGCAGAGTAACGAAGACATAACTGAAGTCAGATAATGACCTGGGCAGTTACCAGGGTGGCACAATGCTGAAGTTAGCGTGGAGTATACAACTTTATAAAACTGTCGAAAATTTTGCATAATATTGATTAATATTTTCTTCTTTTGTTATTCAATTAGCAGATAATCATGCATGGCTAAAAATTACTGTATGCAATGCTCCCAATTTTCAGTATTATACTATACACTGTATTAACTCAAGAATATCATGTTAAATATATTTCAGTTGTGTGTATAGTTGTCTATTTGTTTGTTATTATAAAGAAGAAAAGATCATTAAGGAAACCATTAGGCCAACAAGTACATTAACACATTTGTTTGCTAAAGTTTTATTTGAATAAAGCAAGTTTGGAGTGGCACATTTAGAGCCTCCTGGAGGTGGAGCAATGGCACACACGGATCATGTTTCGGCGTATACTTGCCATAACACCTCCAAACCTTTTCTTTATCGCTGATCAGCAGGAGGAGCTCTTGCGTACACTATTGTCAGCCACATTGACCTTGAGATCTTTTGGAGGGTTCTCAACAGTGATCTCAGTCTCTTCTGGGCCAGACACATCACTCTGGTCCATCTCAGACCAGAAAAGGACAAGTTCCTTCTCCCAGATCAGATCATGGTCAGCGACGTTTGTGTCCATGCACTGGTTTTCTCCCCCATAGGCTGAATGTCTTTGTTAGTTTCATTCAAAGGGCTGTAAGTCCAGTCAGGTTTCTCAGGTTTAGTGGACATGTGGTGGTCCTCATCAGGAGAGCTCATATCTCTAAAGGTCTGAGAAGACCCTGGTCTCTGGACGGGATCATTAGATCATTTGCACCTTGGACATATTCACTGTCACTGTTGATGTTATAAACGGGTGCCTCAGTGCCTGGCCGACAGTCAGCCTCTTCTCAGGGTCGACCTGGAGAAGATTTTTAAGAAAATCTATGAAAACCTCCAGGTCCAAGACGGCATCTTCGTCCTCATCATCAGCTTGGAACATTATGGCTTCATCGAGATCTGAAATTGGTCCAATTCGCACTCAGCGATCTCAGGTTTTTTACAGTTCTACAGTTTTTATAGTTGCCTTATATTCATCAAAGCTTTTGAATCTCCACTGATTGATTGTGTGGAGAAAGTATTTATCAGGGTAAATACTTCGATAAGTAACTCAAACAGCTTGACTTTAAATGGTTGCTCTTGGTGGTTGACCAACATAATATTATCTAGTTTCAGGTCACCATGAAGGACTTGAGCTTCGTTCAGTGCTTCAAAAGCTACAAGGAGCTGCTGGGCGTCAGGTCTTAGCTTGCTCAGTGAAAATGTTCCAGGACGGTCCCAGGAAAGCTCCTGGAGACTGAGGTCCAGTATTTTGTGCACGATGCAGTGGAACTCCTCACAAGTGAAGCGCTCAGTGTACTTGATAATGTTCACTTGGTCTGGGTCAATGTTCTTCAGATGCTGGATGATGTTTAGCTCCACTTGCATCGCATAAGCATCCTGAAACATTTTCACTGCCACCACTTCTTTGGTCTTGGAGTTGAAGCATTTGGCCACTTGTCCAAACAATCCTTCCCCAAGAGACTCCAGAATGGTGTAGTTTCCCAGTGTGTGGGGTGTGCCCTCTGCTGGAGGGCAATGAAGGTTGAGAAAACTGATGCAGACATTGCAAAAGTCATTGGGTGTACGAGCTCAAGTGAAAGTCGACTGTCTCTGTCAGTGGGTTTGTTCAAATAAAGACCTGAGCAGTTTTTAACTCCTTACTAAAAGTAGTAGCAGTTACATGTCAGATCTGAGGTACCCCTCCTCATATAGTAACTGCTACTGCTCATAGCTACAATGCATGTTTTCAAGGTATTTTTGAGTTATTAAAAACACCCACAGTTGAATAAACGCAAGACACATTTAATGCCACATTGTGGCACATTCCAGGAAAGTTCATGAAAAAAAAGTTACCTCAATTTTCAAAACCTACACAAACACTGCTTTTAGTCACACTCAAATCACAATATATCCCCATTACAAAAGTTAATTCTTCAATTCTTCAAAATACCTTTGTGTTCAGAGGCAGCTGTTGCATTTATGTATCCTTCATGTAGACTCATTGCAATGCTTGTTGAATGAACAAAATGCCAAAAAGTTAAATTAAGATACCTTTGAGTGTAACTGACTAAAAACATATGTTAATTTAAGATTGAGCAAAGTTTCAGCACATCTATTATTCACAGGCTATTCACAGAAAGAATGACTACTTCACAATAACTGGAATTAATGACACTAGTGAAAATGTCATTAATTATTTACCACCACAAGCCCATGAAGTCCCAAGGCAGGTAGCTATTTCTTCACTATACAATTGTACTGGACTGCTCTGAATAAATTATAATGAACGAACAAGGAATGATACCTACTGCAAAACTGCTGAGTATGGCAAAGTATATGAGAAAAACACTGAAGGCTTTGCAAATCTTAATACAATTATGATTGGAAAAATACATACATGTTGAAACTTATAATCTTTAAGCCATGTTATAATGTTGTTTTCTCATCAAAAACATACCTGGAGTTGTGTTTTGTTTCATTCACACCTGTTTGAATAATCCTTTATTATTACTCTATTGCTCTGTTCCACCTTGTGATGTCATGTTTTGGTAATTTTCACGTACCTTTTACATTTAGTTCAGTAGAGATTGCCTTTTACGTTAGTTCAATGTCATAAATAATATAAAAATAGGATAATATGGGCCCTTTAAGAATCCTATGTCATCACCTTGACTTACAGCCCATTACAATGCACTGTCTTTTGCTCCTCAGTGCCATTGAGAGCAGTGAAAAGGGCAATTAAAATGGCCCAGCCCCTTCTCAGTATTGACCAGATTCAAGTGAGAAGCTTTGGAGGAGCTTGTCAAATGGGCCTGATGGGAGGATTTTGAGAAGTGAGCCAGAGCAAAAAAGAACAAGACTGCTGAGAAAGTGCAAGAAGTCAGTTCACAAAAGACTTAGTATAGACAGATACACATCTCACTTTGTACGGATTGATTTTATTTTTTCAGGATTTTATTTAATAATGTTTTCCCCAAGTTGTCAGTTAAACATAAACAAAATACTAATCTAACCAGGTCACCTAGTCACAGTAAGCATGTACCAGATATACACTCAACAAAAATATAAACGCAACACTTTTGTTTTTGCTCCCATTTTTCATGAGATGGACCCAAAGATCCAAAATTCACTCCAGATACACAACACTACCATTTCTCTCAAACATTGTTCACAAATCTGTCCAAATGTGTGACAGCGAGCACCTCTGCCCCGCCGAGACAATCCACCCCACCTCACAGGTGCGCCACATCAAGATGCCGATCCGACATCATGACCAGTGCACAGGTGTGCCCCAGACTGCCCACAATAAAAGGCCACCCCGAAATGTGCATTTTTTTTTTTGTGGCTTTATTGGGGGTCTGGGGACTCAGAACCAGTCAGTATCTGGTGTGACTACCACTTGCCTCATGCAGTGCAACACATCTTCTTCGCATAGAGTTTATCAGATTGTCAGTTGTGGCCTGTGGAATGTTGGTCCACTCCTCTTCAAAGGCTGTTATGGACGAAGAACACAGGTGCATTTTATTGATGGCATTTTGAATGCACAGAGATACCGTGATGAGATCCTGAGGCCCATTGTTGTGTCATACATCCATGAACATCACCTCATGTTTCTGCAAGATAATGCACGGCCCCATGTTGCAAGGATCTGTACACGATTCTTGGAAGCTGAAAATGTCCCAGTTCTTGCATGGCCAGCATACTCACCGGACATGTCACCCATTGAGCATGTTTGGGATGTGCTTGACCGGCGTATACGACAGCGTGTACCAGCTCCCACTAATATCCAGCAACTTCGCACAGCCATTGAAGAGGAGTGGACCAACATTCCACAGGCCACAATTGACAATCTGATAAACTCTATGCGAAGAAGATGTGTTGCACTGCATGAGGCAAATGGTAGTCACACCAGATACTGACTGGTTCTGAGTCCCCAGACCCCCAATAAAGCAAAAATAATGCACATTTCGGGGTGGCCTTTTATTGTGGGCAGTCTGGGGCGCACCTGTGCACTGGTCATGATGTCGGATCGGCATCTTGATGTGGCACACCTGTGAGGTGGGGTGGATTGTCTCGGCGGGGCAGAGGTGCTCGCTGTCACACATTTGGACAGATTTGTGAACAATGTTTGAGAGAAATGGTAGTGTTGTGTATCTGGAGTGAATTTTGGATCTTTGGGTCCATCTCAGGAAAAATGGGAGCAAAAACAAAAGTGTTGCGTTTATATTTTTGTTGAGTATAGTATAAGAAGAAAGAGGGAGATAGAAATCAATCAATAAAAAAGTGTGAAAAAAATTATTCTGGAAGAGAGAAAATGAACAGACTTGAGAAAAAAAAAGAATCCCATCCATCCAATCTTAAAGGCTTTCCGTGAGCAGATAGATAAAGTTAAAAGTGTGCATAGTTTAGTGCATTCTCACCACTGATTATTGATGAAAGTGCCATTAACAACATTGATTATCAGGTGTGACAAATACTGAGAGATTTGTTGAAAATAAATTAATTTGATTCACGCTGGGGGGTGTCCTAAGTGTATCTCTAATGGTGGAATGTTTAGGCATTACCATGGCGACACAATATACACATTAGCAAGAGTCAAGAAAGTCCTAAGATTGTCTGGAAACTCAAGAATAAAATTTAACCAGCACATTTTCAGGAGCATGTGACAATGACAATGTTTAAATCCAGGCTCAAAAGTGCTCTCTTTAGCTGTGCATATGACTGCAAGGTTGCTTTGTCTTACCTAAATACAGCAAAAACCTGAAATAACATCGCAACTGGGATAATCTTAATTTAACATGAGAATGTAGTCTCCTTCTCAGTACCACACTGGATCTTCTATATTCAGACCCCCCCAGGATTTCACGGGTATTTTTTGTGATTGTTACGGGCTAAAATGCCTGAATTTGTGTGAGCTTTTCCAAAAAGTTGCGATGAAAGGTTTTTGAAAGGCTTTTAAGGTTTTTGTTGCGATTTTGTTGCGGGAGGAAGTGAAAGTTGCGATAAATAGTTGCGATTTTCCCTTTTTGTAATTAAAATTGAGTAATATTTTGAATACTGAGTTATTACTGACAAAGAATAATACAAAGACACAGAGATCACAGATATGGTCCTAAAACAACCTTACCAACATCGAAAACAAATTACTACTAGGAGGGGAACTGTTTCGCCTGGTCTTTTGCTGTTATTTTAATGGCTGGCCGCAGACATGTTTCTTTGCCATTAGAAGCCATGTCCCAATTCCCAGGGTGCAGAGTTCGGAGCGTGGTTTGAAGGGTGTGTGCGTCAATTCTTTTTTGTCCCATGTGCAGTTAACACGCGTTCGCAGACCGCAGTCGTTTCCATGGAAATCGGGGCGTGGACCAAGCGCTTGAAAATGCACGCTTCGCACACTCATATATCCCAGCATGCACCGCGCGCTACTTCTTCTACGGGAGAAAATGGAGTCGGCGGCTGCTTCCCGTAGTTGCGAGACCTGTCGCATTTCGCAGACGGCCAAGCGGTATGCGGAGTGCAGTCAGGGCTGAGCAAGTGTGCACCGCCTTGACTGCAGTCTGAGCCCCTTCAAACCACGCTCCGAACTGGGGACACGGCCGCAGTTTCGTTTCGTCACACGGAAGGAAGTAAGGCAGAAGGAAGTTGGTCGACGTGAGTTCAAAACGTCGCCGATGACTGGTCAAAATTGGTAAAAATTGCGGGAAATTTGCGGTGATTGGTCAAAATTGCAACACCGCCCTGAATTCACGGGGATTGGCTGAAGTTGTGTTGAAGTTGCAAATCGCAACATCACGAATTCATCTGTATATTGTCCAAACATCATGCTAATGTTGAGATTCCAATAGTACCATAACACGGTACTATAATACACTTACATTTTATCGTTATTTGCTACTGATTGAGAAAATATCATCTTTTAAAGGTGCATTGTGTAACTTTTTTGATGCAGGGTCCATCACCTGCTTGTTTTTATGAGTATGTCATTGCTCTGCCTTGAATACTTAATAGCTCAATAAGATACTACATTCCAAACAAAGCAATAACATCGCCATGGGGACTCTCTACCAGAAAAGTTACACAATGCACCTTTAAATTTGAAGATAACTGCCTCAAAATTCAAAGTTTCAGTTTCAGCTACAAGTCCCCACAGTTTGTTAAGCAGCATATTTTGTGAGCAGCAAAGGTCATTATTCTTCTGAGTTACCTCACAGCTTGTGTACAACTCATTTGAGGCATATTTACAATTTATGACAACATAGATTTAATTCCCAGTGCTTTGCGATAATATGCTAACACTTAATCAAGCGAGCTAAATAGATATGCCAGTATGGATGGTTTTGTTCTTCACATCACAGGGCATACATTTCTTTGCAGTTAAAAGTGCATTGTGTAACTTTTCTGGTGGAGATTCCGCTACATGCTTGTCCATGGAGATGTCATTGCTTTGCCTAAAATGTTGCACAGTTTGACATTATGCTTATCTAGTTTGTATTTTTTCATTTACTTATGGTTTTATTACCTCAAAGACATGCTTTGTTACTGTAAGTGGGGTCGTCTTTCCACAGTTCTGAACTGTAACTTGTCTCCATGGAGCTAAATAATTTGAATGCTATAGGCTATATTCACGCTTACCGGAAGATCTTTGGATGACTTCCAGTGGAGTTACTGACACTGGGCATGTGATAAAGGCATGGATTCAGCAGCAGCAGTCTTCACAACCTGCCAAAGCGGGACTGTAATCGCACCTTCCATGTCACGTACAGGCAGCTGGTTCTAACTTCATCTGCCAAACATAACAGAACAATGCTACAATTACATCTTTCTTTTACCATCGCCAACAGAACCCAAAGGACGTCGTCACCCGCATGTTTCCAAACGTCTTCCGATTTTGTGGCTTAAGCATGAATAGAGCCCATAGTGTTGAACATTCTGGGCAAAGCAATAGCATCTCCATGGGGACACGCAGATGACTGACGCTCCACCAGAAAAGTTGCATGCACCTTTAAACGGCCTATATTAAACAAAATTAACTCTTGTGATCTTTAAGTCATGTTAGAATGGTGTTACCTCCCCAAAAACAGACCTGGAGTTGTTTTTTGTTTCATTCACACATGTTTGAGTACTTCTCCAAAGCTCAAAATGCTCTGTTTCACCTTGTGATGTTGTGAAGCAGTAGTTTTCCAAGTTAACAGCCACCTTTTACCTTCTGTTTAGAAGAGATTGGCAACTCCAGGGCAAATATCCAAACCATTCTAGTGAAAGTGTATGGAATCTAAAAACACAATGGAGCACTTCCTGTACGGCCTGTTCGCCGATCAGCTGTGCGCGAGCCGCGTGATATTTATGCGGTATTTCCAAGAGAAGAAGAATCCTTAACTTGCTACGTTAATGCTACGTAAGAAGGAACTCTCGCCTCGACTAAACCAAGACTAAACCAGGTCTAAACCAGGACTAAACCGGGACTAACCCGGCACGAAACCAGGACTAAACCAGGTCTAAACCAGGACTAAACCAGGTCTAAACCAGGACTAAGCCAAGACTAAACCAGATCTAAACTGGGTCTAAACCAGGACTAAACAGGGACTAAACCAGGACTAAACCAGGACTTAACCAAAACTAAACCAGGTCTAAACCAAGACTAAGCCAGGACTAAACCAGGTCTAAACCAGAACTAAGCCAAGACTAAACTAGATCTAAACTGGGTCTAAACCAGCACTAAACCAGGACTAAACCAGGTCTAAACTAGGACTAAACCAGGTCTAAGCCAGGACTAAGCCAAGACTAAACCAGATCTAAACCGGGTCTAAACCAGGACTAAACCAGGACTAAACCAGGACTTAACCAGCACTAAACCAGGACTAAACAAGGTCTAAACTAGGACTAAACCAGGTCTAAACCATGACTAAGCCAAGACTAAACCTGATCTAAACCGGGTCTAAACCAGGACTAAACCGGGACTAAACCAGGTCTAAACCAGGACTAAACCAGGTCTAAACCAGGACTAAGCCAAGACTAAACCAGATCTAAACTGGGTCTAAACCAGGACTAAACAAGGTCTAAACTAGGACTAAACCAGGTCTAAACCATGACTAAGCCAAGACTAAACCTGATCTAAACCGGGTCTAAACCAGGACTAAACCAGGACTAAACCAGGTCTAAACCAGGACTAAACCAGGTCTAAACCAGGACTAAGCCAAGACTAAACCAGATCTAAACTGGGTCTAAACCAGGACTAAACAGGGACTAAACCAGGACTAAACCAGGACTTAACCAAAACTAAACCAGGTCTAAACCAAGACTAAGCCAGGACTAAACCAGGTCTAAACCAGAACTAAGCCAAGACTAAACTAGATCTAAACTGGGTCTAAACCAGCACTAAACCAGGACTAAACCAGGTCTAAACTAGGACTAAACCAGGTCTAAACCAGGACTAAGCCAAGACTAAACCAGATCTAAACCGGGTCTAAACCAGGACTAAACCAGGACTAAACCAGGACTTAACCAGCACTAAACCAGGACTAAACCAGGTCTAAACTAGGACTAAACCAGGTCTAAACCATGACTAAGCCAAGACTAAACCTGATCTAAACCGGGTCTAAACCAGGACTAAACGGGACTAAACCAAAACTAAACCAGGTTAACAAAGTACCTTCTAATTCTGCCCTGCCCTTCCACCATCCCCCCTGGTTTTATTTTATAACTCGACTACTGTTCGCACCCCCCCCCCCCCCCCTTCCCAGTCCTCGGGGAAAAAATGGAAAAAAGTCACTCACCCCCCCACCCCTCCACCCCTTCCTCAGAAATCTCACTCCTAGCAATCTTAAAAACTTGAGAGCCCTAAACTAGTATTTGTGATGAAGAAACAACATTATAACATAGATGAGAAAATAGCGTAATGTGGGCACTTTAAGTCTTACTAACATGAGGCCCGAGTTGATAACATGAGGTGATACAGTGTGAGCTTTAACTTAGCATTAGCATGTGTAGCGCTGTTTTGTTTTAGCTGTCTTATCTGTCAGAGCAGCCCTGTACTCAGCCCACCATCACTGGTAAATCCCCACCATCTCCGCCCTTTTAGCCTCAGCTTCCAAAACAGAATCACCCAAATTAGCTCTGACCTTCCGTAATGAAAGGAGCGGAGGCTGTGAGTATACAGGGTGAAATAGCATGCTGTTCGTCTGGCAGAATCCCAATGGCAGTTTGGAGAAGCTAGCAGGTGGTCCGTGCAGATGCAAATATTCGCACGACAATGAGGAAAAAAACAACTGTACATATGGAGGTGGAGTGTGCAGAAGTTTCAGTTTGCTGTTTATACTCGCTGTTTTGAGGACTTTTGAGGTCCGTTCAAAAGATGAGAGAGAGAAGAGAATATTTTTGTTTTGCATTGTTAATCGCTATGGTAACAGTGCTAAATTTCAATCAATCTGAAAACCATGGATTGTGAATAAAGTTGCTATTAGTAGAAACACGAGCAAGGATGAAAAATCTGCCTAAGGTGCTGCTCCCAATCCTCAGTAAACAAAGTTGAATGTCTGTGTCCAAAGGCAAATCCGTGTGATGCCATTAGTTGGAGAACCAGTTTTTGTTTTGTTTTTTTCTTTACAGTTTTACAATTGTAGCAATACATTGCAGCATGTATTGCCACAATTGTAATGTAAATAGTTGTGCGTTAAAACAGTTTACATAAACAATCCCCAAATATGTAAATTAATCAGGTTAATTAGCATCAGAACATTACATAGCAATTAAACCCCCGTCATAGACACAAACTAGGTTAAAGGGAATTAAATAAAGATACAGCGGTTAGGCTCGGAGAAGTGTTACCATGGGGCTCCCAAGGACCCCTGAGCTGCCTAAGAATGCCTGATCTAAATAAACAGTGACTGAACTAACAGTTATACTAGGGAATTTACAAATACTATGTAAGATTTTTGGTGGAAGGTTTACCATGGCATTAAACGAACTTATCACAATGAAGACAAGCAGATAACACCACCACGCTAGTTTCATTTGAGCTGTCTCTGTTTCACTCCTCAGTGCCCAGAGGGTCCAGCCCATATGCCAGACCTTGTGCCATCTGCTGTATTGTCTGAAATCAGGGCTTGTGGGCTTGCCTCTCTACAGATCCAACCTTTAATGTGGCCTGGTAGTATCACCTGTTTCTCTCATTTTCTCTCATTGGAAATAAATAAATAAATGCGGAATATTTAAGGCAATACAATAATGTGCATGGAAACAAAAGGCCAACGCACACCAGGACGCTTTGACGCAAAATTGACGCCTTTATTATTTTCTATGAGCGTGCACACACGGGCACTCTGCACACACTTGAGTGAGCACTTGAGCCGTGACTAGAGTTTGTTGAATTTTGCACTTCTGTGGCGAGTACAGACATGTCTCTGAACTATGGCCGACAAAAGGAGCACTGTAAACTTTTAGGAGAGGTACGAGAGATATAGATAAAGCCACAGTCGTCTTGACATTCATCTTGACACGCGGCAAATGATGCGCCGCTGCCTGCTGCGGTTTGGTGTAGTTGGCCTAAACAGGTGTTGGACCCTCTACAAGAAAATGCAACAGTTTGAATTTATAAAACATGAAACTTCCCACATCAACTCCAGTATGTTTGAAGGCACAGTACAAATGCACACGCCACAGACAGAAAAACCCACTGCCCTTTTGCAGAAAATAATCTTTGAGCATAATCATGATAATTGTCCTATTTACATGTAAATTAAAAGATGTGTCACTGGGAATGTGTTGCAAGTCATTGCCTCTATCCAGAGCGTAGCAGATGAATAATTGAAAAACATGTCTGCCTGTGTGTGGGTGTGTGTGTGTGTGTGTGTGTGTGTGTGCGTATTTGTGCCTCTCTGTGTGTGTCTGTGCCATGTGCTCTCATGAGAGTAGCTTTGCTTTGAACCTTTAAATCACTTTATGACGACTTAGTGCTGTGTGTTTTATCACTCCACAGGCTGTACTGTCATTACCGCGAGCTGGACAAATCAGCCGCACCGAGAGGGAGGCAATTACCTGTAAATTGGTTTCATTATGGATAAAAAACAAACAGGCACATAAACCCAGAATGCATTAGAGACTACAGCAAAACAAGTTGGGCCAATGATAGGAGTGAACTGAGATGTAATGTCTTTACTAATGTCTCTTCTCTTTGCACCAGATCTCACAGCTTTTATTGTGGACTGCTGTTGGGCTTTGGAAGTTTGCCCCGATGATGATGTCCCTCGGTGCAGTTCTCAGAAACGATAACTCTTCCTGGACAGATAAACAGAAATGGTCGCCTTCAGGACAAAATGGATAAATGGACACGCTAAGAGAAATGTCACTGTCTACTTCAAACTAAATGACATAAAACGTATGATTTATGTAGTGGATTACGCAGGGACACAGGTCACTCTTAGCACTAGGGCTATTAAATATGCTAAAAATAAATACTTATATTGACAATCCAAGCTATCTCAACTTTTTGAAGTGTAATTTAATGTCATTTAAAGGTGCAATGTTTAACTTTTCTGGTGGAGAGTCTATCACCTGCTTGTTTCTATGGATATGTCTGCCTGGAATGTTCCACAGTATGACATTAAAGAGCTCAACCTTAGATTTATTCAATTACAGGTGGTTTTATAGCTCAAAAATACCTTTTTACCTTGTAACTTGGACTGATTTGGTCTCCATGAAGATAGAAAGGTTTAATACCATACTGTGAAACATTTCAGACAAAGCAATAACATATTCATGGAGAAAAGCAAAAAAAAGAATATCACACAATGCACCGTTAAAGTCAAATCTGAGACAACATTACCTCTTTGTGGTACGTCACTGAAACCTACATGTATCAAGTATGTGTAAAATGAAGTAAGTTCAGCGCTGTGGTGTGTAGGGATGTATGAATCTTTGGAACAATAGTGTCTGGAAGGCAGGAGAGTACAAATTAATGAAACATGCATGAGTGACTCTGACTAAATACAACTTTGAGTGGCTAAATGAAAAGAAAACATTAGAATGTGGTCAAAAGTTTTAAAAATTGTATAATACATCTCCTTTAATATGACCGCTGAGGTGAGGAGAAACAAAAAACATCTATTTAATTTCCAAAATGTTTCTACATCAGCCAGATTACACAATACAGGGGGAAAAAATGTATATGACTACATGGAACAAAACTCAAATACTGGCCAGTGAGGAATGTAAGATATAGTACAGGCCTGAGGTTATAGAATTAAGAAATTACAATGAAGGAAAAATACAAGGGAATAAATGATGAGTGTGAGTGCAGCGAACCGACTCACTAGCCTCGGCCTCGGTGTTTCTTGAAATTTCTTTCCGACGCGTCACGTAATGTAAATAAAGAGTCTTGAATTAAAGAGTTTGTCTTTTCTATCTTTACTAAAGTGAAGATCATACAGAGTGGATACAAATAAGATGAATAAAGAGGGAAACGGAAAGAGGAATTTCTGAGGCTTGTGGTTTTCCTATGCGTGTTGCATCAGGCTCTGTATGTGTTGTGATGTCCTTCTTGGCGTCTTTGCGTGTCGTATAGTGGTGAACTCCTGCCTGTCACTGGGAGACCGGGCTTTCTTGTACTTCTTGGCTCCCGACAGGACTCACCCTATGTTGTTGACAATGCCACTCGACGTTCTTCTTTGCTGTCCGTATGTGCCTTGTAGCGGTGCATATTCCCGTCTGTCACCCGGGAGACGTCCGATGTTACATTCTTACGTGACTATTATGCGACGTTTACGTGACGATCAAAAGACTGTGTAGCTTCTGTGGTCCAGGACGTCCTAATACCCCATCATCTCGGCTTGTCCGATACTCAGTGGTCTCGGGGTATCCTCCTGGCCACCAGACCGCGGCTTCTATCCTTACGTAGCGTACTCATTTCTTCTTGTGTGTGTATATGTGTCTTGGTGTGGTGTCTTCCATGTCTTGAATCTTCTGTGTCTGTGACCTCTGTGTATGTGTGGTTCCCTACATCTGAATATATAGCAGGTAGAATCAAAGATAAAAGATCAAAGAATAAAGGATCAAAGTGGACCAATCAGGATGCGTTTCCTGAAAATCAAAGCGGAACCGTCGTCCAAAGAGAAAACAGATATTTTAAAAACTCATAAGATGGCCACCACACACGTGGAACTCATAAGATGGCGGCCTGGCTTAAAGGTCCCATGACATGGTACTTCTTGATGCTTTTATATGGCTCCTTAATGGTTCCCTAATACTGTAAATGAATCCTTCTTCAAAATCAACACTCAGTGCATGAGAAACAGAGATAAGATGAGAATATCTCTCTCAAACACTTTATTCTGGGCGTTGTTGCTTGAATGCAAATGAGGAGAAAAGAGCTGGCCTATAGTAGAGGGTGGGGGCGTGGCCAAACTCTCCGCTCTCGGCTCTGAGTCCTCAGCTGATCCATTTCCTTGTTTTTGCACGGGGGAGAGATTTGAAGCGTTCCATTGAAAAATAAACACATTTCCACATAAAATAAAATTAAACCACTGCTGTTCAAAGGTCCAGAGGCTCAGATAAAGGACTTCCGAGCCTAGAAACACTCGGACGTGCCTCCAGGCAAATAAAAAAACGCATTTCGCATTGCCTAGCGCATTCGCAGTCCAAACTCTCTGGGCGTGATTTACAGAGACGCTGAGTACAGACAGACGGGGGGTGGAACTGCATTTGCATTTCTTTTGAATCTCAGAAAGTGAAAATTTCATGCCATGGGACCTTTAAAACACACATAAATCGGCTCTTACAATGAGATTTATAAAATGGATATGATGAAAACCTAAAGTGAAAGCCTTCTTAGACATATAGTTTAAAGGTCCTATATTCACAACACTGACTCATGAGAGCTTTAAGCCATGTCAGAATGCTGTTACCTCATCAAAAACATACCTGGAGATGTGTTTTGTTTCATTCACACTGTTACGGGTCAGGCCGTGCTCTGCTCTGAACCTTTCTGAACCTTCTCTCCTGCCTCTCCAGGTGTCCTCACCTCCCTCATCTGCCCTGCCTGCCGCTCCAGCCACATGAGTCTGTGGGGCTATAAAAGCCTGCATGCGTGCTCACATCTCTCCTCCTACTCCACTCCATCCTCCGGGCCTGCCACACCATAGCCACTATGTTTTCTTTTAGTTTCTGCACCTTCACGCACCTCAACACTTACATACACAAAACGTTATCCAACTGACTATTGTTCACACGCACACACACACACACACACACACACACACACAGCACACAACTCACATACACTGATAACAGCAACATAACCATTATTATACTGATTATTTTGTAATAAATGCCCACACAATGGTTAAAACTTTTGCTGTTGTTGTACTCCCCTTTACTGCTCTGTTGCACCTTGTGATGTCAAGTGGTTATTTTCAAATTAACAGTTACCTTTTACATTTTGTTCAGTAGAGTTTAGACATTTCACAACTGAAATTCCAAGGCTGAAATTATCCAAATGATTCTAATAAAAGTGTATGGAGCACTTCGCGTTTTACCACATGACATCACAGGGTGGAACAGTGTTTTCTGTTTGAGAGAAAAACCCAGTTTAAATATGCAGAGTTTACATCATTATAACATAAATAAGAAAATTGCGTGATATGGGTTCTTTAAATGCAAAGCTACTAGAGCAATGATTCAGTTTATCTCAACAGTTACACCAGCACACACCCTTTGGCTTGCATAACTTTCTGCTGACACAAGAGTACTCCCAGTTGCAGGTTAAACTGAATCAGGATTTTAGCAGGATTTTCGTCTCCTTTTTAGGCATGTATTCCAAGTTTACTTTCAAAAAAGGCTCTGTTAAAGCAGGTCTATTATGCAAAATTCAGCGCTTTCAACCATGTTATAATTGTTTTCCTCTTTCCATTTACCCTCTCAAAGTTGTATTTGGAATGATTTGTGAATGTTTAAGCAATCTTGAATCACTTACTTTCAAGATGCCATATTGCATCTAGTTTTCACTGCCACCAGCATACGCCCACTAGTTTGTACTGACTTTGTTCTTACAGTAAATTTTATTTTGTTAATCAGTGATGCATGTAGGATTTGGCAGTGTCATGTAGTCATTTTGCTACAAATTAAATAAAATCTGACTCTGTTGTGATGAAGTTTTTAAAAAGCGACGCCTGCTCCCATTGGGCATCACTTTCTAATGTGGACGTAAGCAGACTTGTTTCCTATTATTAAATCATTTTAGACGAATACTGTGATTTCAAATGTGCAAATTATAACATAATGATCCACGGGTGTTGTAGATTATAACTATATAGCAGACACAATGCTACAAATTGGTATGGCCAGATGCTGATACAAGAAGGGAAAAGCATCCTCTAGCAAACAGTCACTCTCCAACACTTCATTGCTTTCAAATATTGATTTGTATCACACCTCTGCTCCCTTTTATTCAGCTGCACAGGATAAGACAAGTCTCTATAGGTCCAGTTTTATAACCTACTTCAAAAGCTTCATGAATGCACTTCTCTATCTGCCATAAAAACAAGCATACAACAGTCCTCTGCCCCCTGCTGGTGCAATCCCCACATGTTTGACCCTAATGCCTCCCTCCATGGTGTATTTTTGATGCATTTTCCACTTGTATTTTCTAAGCAATAACTTGGGCATTTCCACTCCACTCCACTCCATATTTGATGTTTTTGGATTATCCCAACGATAATTTTTAGAACTACATTATGGCAGTCCAATTGAAATGTGATAGTGTACATTTAATGGCACTGGCAGAAGTTTAAAGGATAATTAACGTTTTTTTACAATCTGAGCCTTATTTCGGTAATAAAACAAGTTGTTTTACTCACCCATAGCACTTTGGTGTCATATGGAGCACTTCCGGAGATGTTTTAGATTTGCGATCTCCGTAATGTGAGTTCTCGGGGCATATGTTTGCGGTCTCCAAATAACACAAACTTTAGCACTTTTCAAATCATAGAAGCTCAATGTCTTAGTCTACACTTTCGTTTGAGTCAAAAGTGGCCTGTAATCCGAGATTTATCCATAGTTTCGAGTAGATGAGGACGCCAGTGCGCATGTGCGGAGTCACAGCTTATTTCACTCTCAGCTCTCGGGACCCAAACATGGAACGCAAAGCTGTAAATTATGGATAAATCTCGGATTAGAGGCCACTTTTGACTCAAACAAAGACATTGAGCTTCTATGATTTGAAAAGTGCTAAAGTTTGTGTTATTTGGAGACCGCTCGGGGCATATATTATATGCCCTGAGAACTCACGCTACGGCTATCGCTAATCTAAAACATCTCTGGAAGTGCTCCATATGACACCAAAGTGCTATGGGTGAGTAAAACAACTTGTTTTATTACCGAAATAAGGATTGTAAAAAAATGTTAATTCTCCTTTAAATCTTCCATGTAAAAGGACAGACAATTATATTTCCCAAAATACAGAAATATCTTGCAATAAAAAAAATGCATGGCAAGTTTATGATTCTTTTCTGTTTAGAGCATAGACAAATGAATTAGCTAACTCGCTACCTGCTGCGTTTCCAACAGGAAGTGAACATGGGGCTGCTTCCGGCTCCACTGACTCTGGCTCCAATTGACTTTACATTGAAAAAGTGTCACCCCTCTCTTTGTAACTGCTGCAGTGAGCCTCATCATTTTAGGCTTAAAATGTTTGTATAACACACTCTGTATGATCTTGGTGTTTTTATTTAGTTATTTTGTCTGTAAAAAATGGCCATTCTGTTATAAAAACATTTTGCAATCAATGTTTGTATCTATATTAATTCTCTTTTTTACTTATCACTAGAAAATTGAAGAAATTGAAAAGGGACTAATCTCTCACAACAGATTTAACAGCAAAATTCAGTTCACCAGAGTTGGCTAAAAATGTTATTTATTTTTCAAAAGTACAGCCTGAAAATCTTATAGAGTTCCTAGTCTGAATGGGCATTTCTCTGTCAAAAATCTGTATTAATAAGTGAAAGCGACTGGGTTCAGAACAAAACTTCAGAAACATCATAAATATATTGAAGATAAAATGTCCAGACCAGTTATTCACCTATGAAGGCCATCTCACTCAAAACTACTTTGGCGCATTTCAAAATGTATAAGGATTAAAGAGGTTGTACCAGATTTTAAATGTTGTGTAACTTTTCTGATGCAGGGTCCATCGAATACTTTTCTCCAAGTATGTTAATACTTTGTCTGGAATGTTTCACAGTATGGTATTAAACCTTTCTATCTTCATGGAGATCAAACCAGATAACCAGACAACTATACAACAACTCACCTTTATGTAACAGATAACCCTATGTCCTGTCAATTACTACTTCATTTTTGCTCAGTTTCGTTTTATGACCTCCTGTAACTGAGATATACAGTGGTACCTCACCTTACGAATGACCCAACAAACGAAAATTTCAAGTTACGAAACACCTTCACGGTAAATTTTGGTCTCTAGATACGAATGAAATTTCAAGTTACGAAACGCGAAATCTCAAAAATTCAAATAATGCGCGCTCAGCCACACACATTATACGCTTTTCTCAGACTGGATTTAAACTTTTCTCACATTTGTCTCTCGTTTAAACACTCAAACTTTCATAGATTTTCAACAAAATTATTAATAGTGAAGCGTGTGGGGGGAAGGAGGAGGGGGGAGAAGACTGCGCTCTGACACGTGTGATAGCGCACATGACCCGGCGCGGAGCTGACAGCAGGTCTAGACCAAGGTCTAAACCAGGTCTAGACCAAGGTCTAAACCAGGACTAAACCAGGACTAAACCAGGACTAAACCAGGACTAGACCAGGTGGATTAAGGTGCCGCGCGTGGGTCTATTTCCTGGTTCCGGCGCGGAGCTGACAGCAGGTCTAGACCAAGGTCTAAACCAGGTCTAGACCAAGGTCTAAACCAGGACTAAACCAGGACTAAACCAGGACTAAACCAGGACTAGACCAGGTGGATTAAAGCGCCGCGCATGGGTCTATTTCCTGGTTTTGTTTCGAGTCACAGCTGAGGCGAGCCGCTGCTCGCCTGCAAGAGCCGCGGTCTAGACCTGCTCTCCAGGTCTAGTCCAGGCACGGAGCCCCAGACATCCAGGGACCCAGGGGGACACTGCCTTAAGAGCTCCCTAAGCGGGCATGGGTCCGGGGATTGTCCCGGTCACCGGCCTGGAGGTCTTGAAGAGGCCGACCTCACGGTTCTGGCCATGCCGCTCTGTGAGCACCTTACTAGGTCTAGAGCAGCGGCTCGCCTCAGCTGTGACTCGAAACGAAACCAGGAAATAGACCCACGCGTGGCGCTTTAATCCACCTGGTCTAGTCCTGGTTTAGTCCTGGTTTAGTCCTGGTTTAGACCTTGGTCTAGACCTGCTGTCAGCTCCGCGCCGGGTCATGTGCGCTATCACACGTGTCAGAGCGCACTCTTCTCCCCCCTCCTCCTTCCCCCCACATGCTTCACTATTAATCATTTTGTTGAAAATCTATGAAAGTTTGAGTGTTTAAACGAGAGACAAATGTGAGAAAAGGACGCAAGACGCAGAACACAATGTTACACTATAAAAAAAGTTACACTATAAAAAAAAAAACTTGGATCGGGGCCTTGGAACGAATCAGGCTTTTTCCATTGAAATAGCTACTCAACTTACGAATTTTTCACGTTACGAAACCACTTCTGGAACGAATTAATTTCGTAAGGTGAGGTACCACTGTATTTGTATGAGTACATTTCTATATTAAATGTTTACGTGTACATATACATTTTATAACTATGCTATATTTGACACCAGTCTCTCGCTATTTTTGCTACTTATTTTAAATACATTATTACCACTTATACATTTGCTCTTTGTTATTATCTTTATTGTGATGTTTGAGCTACTGTGTCCAAATAATTTCCCTTGTGGATCAATAAAGTCCAAACGCCTTCAAATCAGTTTAGACAGTCCCACAAATTGAAATGGCTCGCCAGCATAGCAGAAGAAGAAATAACTATATTTCCTATGACTAGAAGCAAACAATTATGTAGAGACAGACTTTTTTATGTAAATGCTTGTGGTATAAAGTGCTTCGTAAGTGCTCTTGCTTGTATTTGCACGCTATGTTCCGAGCTCACACAAAATCCATTAGGCTGGGCTTCCTTGATTGCTGGAGAGGCAGGAGCTCCAGCGATATCACAGTTAATTGGACTCATTTGCATGGTGTTGTGCGTGCTCTGTGTTGGTCCTCGCCCATGAGGAACGCACAGTCCTCTGGTCTAATTCTCTGCACCTCACCTCTGTAGAGCTGTAGAGGAGCTATGTATGTATGTATGTATGTATGTATGGAGCTAGTATGAGGAGTTTTCAAAATTAAACTATTCCGGGCCCGTGATTGTGAGCTGATATTAGCACGGTGTGTGCGGTGGCCAGCAGTTTGAGGTTAGGTTTACACTGGGGGAAAAAATCTTAAATAACACAATAAGTTGATTTGAGCATTTGTTTTTCTTTTCTTTTTTTCTTAAAGGTGCACTGTGCAACTTTTCTGGTGGAGTGTCTGCTACCTGCTTGTCTCCATGGGGATTACTTTGCCTGGAATGTTCCATGGTATGACTTTAAAGGAAAAGTAATGTTTTTTTTACAATTTGAGCCTTATTTCGGTAATAAAACAAGTTGTTTTACTCACCCATATCACTTTGGTGTCATATGGAGCATTTCCGGAGATGTTTTGGATTAGCGTTAGGCTAACGCCGTTAGCCTAGCGCGACTTATAGCCATAGCTCGGGGCATTCCCCGAGCATGTAATATGCCCCGTGCGGGCTCCAAATAACACAAACTTTAGCACTTTTCAAATCATAGAAGCTCTATGTCTTTAGTCTACGATTTCGTTTGAATCAAAAGTGGCCTGTAATCTGAGATTTAGCCATAGTTTCGAGTAGATGAGGACGCCAGTGCGCATGCGCGGAGTGTGCTCTCAGCTCCCGGGACCCAAACATGGAACGCATAACTGTAAACTATGGCTAAATCTCGGATTACAGGCCACTTTTGATTCAAACGAAATCGTAGACTAAAGACATTGAGCTTCTATGATTTGAAAAGTGCTAAAGTTTGTGTTATTTGGAGCCCGCACGGGGCAATATTACATGCTCGGCGAATGCCCCGAGCTATGGCTATAAGTCGCGCTAGGCTAACGGCGTTAGCCTAACGCTAATCTAAAACATCTCCGGAAATGCTCCATATGACACCAAAGTGATATGGGTGAGTAAAACAACTTGTTTTATTACCGAAATAAGGCTCAAATTGTAAAAAATGTTACTTTTCCTTTAAATATATCTAAAATATATAACTTATTTTACCTGAGATTAGTAAGAGTATAATGCTTCGCCTATTAATCCTGAAAAAATCTGCATTGTTTCTCACTACCCCTCATGTTTGCATAGAAAAAAAGACTGTGAGACTAAAGGTTTTCAATTTTCTGCACTGTGTGTTTTACTATTTATTGTTTTACATTGTTTTATTCTATATAATGTTCTGTCTTTTGTATTGTTGTATTTTCTGTTTTTAATTGGAAAGCACTTTGGTCACCATTGGTGTTGTAAAGGGCTAAGAAAGATTGATTGATTGAAACCTTAGCATAATACTGGACCTTTAGTTAGTCATAATTCTACATTCTTGGCTCACTAATTAATTTCATAATTCAAACATCTTTGAACGTTTAGACATTTTTACATAAAACACTGACTGAAAAAGCAGTGATAAAATGTATGGTGCTGTACTTCTGAGCATTGCGCTGTGTGCACTGTAGTGAAAACTGTTCATTTTTCTATCTTAAAAGCTACAGAATTATTACAGTTCAAGCTATTCTTTAATTGTACTGATGTTTTCAATGCACTTTTTGTTTTACTTTTTATTGTTCAAAGAAGTTTAACTAAACCCAAACATGTCCATTAGACTTTATCCTCAAAGAACAAAGCACAATGTCATGAAATATTCAGGACAAGTTAAATCAGAAGTGATAGGGGTTTTATATTTGGAGAGCTAAAAGTCTGAGCTGTGGACTGTTTTATCAAAGAGCACAACCAGACTCCCAAATTACACCCAGAAACTTCAATGGCAGTTTGATGAAAATAAAAAATACTACTGAGATTATTCAGGAATTCCATGGTGAGTCAAATGGACACAAAAATCTTATCATCTTTAAAGCATCACAACCAGAAGCTCAAGGGACCTGAGATGGGGCCTTATACCAAAGTATGCATGGATTTTCTCCCACATGCGACCTCACATACTGTAAATATACATAATGGGTACTTCTGATGATGAACCAAGCACAAAATCTGAAGTAGGGCTATGCTCCCAGCACAGTGCAGTGGACAATAGTCAATACTGATACTTGCTCATGCTGGGGGTGTTCCGCGTGTATATGTATGACAAAATGCACATAATAGCTAACACAGCCCAATAAAGTTTTAAAATAATCTGATACTCAAGAAAAAAACTAAATGGATTTAATCAACCCATTCATGGCCCTGTTTAGGAGTTTGATTTTCCAAAAATAAAAAAAAAACATTATATATATATATATGGTCTGAAGGACAGCACAGAGGCCCTCATCCTGGCTGCACAGGAGCAGGCCTTGAGCACCCGAGCAATAGAGGCCCAGATCTACCACACCAGACAAGACCCAAGGTGTAGGCTGTGCAAAGAGGCTCCTGAGACAGTCCAGCACATAACTGCAGGGTGTAAGCATACATGGAGCGACACAACTAAGTGGCGGGCATAGTGTACAGAAACATCTGTGCAGAGTACGGGCTGGAGACCCCAAGGTCAAGGTGGGAAACACCTCCGAAGGTTGCGGAGAATGACCGAGCCAAGATCCTGTGGGACTTCCAGATACAGACTGACAGAATGGTGATGGCGAACCAACCAGACATAGTGGTGGTGGATAAGCAACAGAACAGAGCCGTGGTGGTGGACATTGCAATACCAAGCGATGGTAACATCAGGAAAAAGGAACACAAGAAACTAGAGAAATACCAGGGGCTCAAGGAAGAGCTGGAGAAGGCCTGGAAGGTGAAGGTATCAGTGGTGCCCGTGGTGATCGGAGCACTCGGGGCTGTAGCCCCCAAACTGGAGGAGTGGCTACAACAGATCCCAGGAAAAACATCAGACATCTCAGTCCAGAAAAGTGCAGTACAGGAACAGCAAAGATACTGCGCAGAACTCTCAAGCTCCCAGGCCTCTGGTAGAGGACCCGAGCTGGATGAGAGTGAGAGACCAACCACCGTGGAAGGTGAGGAGCACTTTTTTATATACGTACACACACATACACACACTCACACACTCACACACACACACATACACATACACACACAGTATATATATATATATATATTTCAAAACCAAGTCTACACAAGCCTCCATATTCTCCATTTCCAATACCTTCTTGTCATAATCATGTAAAATAAAGATTTTCACACCTTTATTTCTGAACATTTGAAATTGGACAACTTTGCTAACACTTGCTTTACTTTCAATACAATAAAATTTATCCAGGAAATAATCATGTATCAGTTAGTTGAGAATAGTACTGATGGAAAATCTAAAGATTTTTTTTCAGCAAGCCACAAAAACACAGCTAATTATACATTTCACAGCTATGTCAAGTTTTTTTAGTGAGTACAAAAAGTATGCTCAGTTTTATATCCGACCTGTGTAAAGTTCAGCACAACCCAGTTAGAGTTAGTGCTTCATTCTTCACAGCTTTCACCCCATTTGTTCAACGCCTCAACCCGAGACAATGCAGTTATTTGAGTCTTTTGTTTACTATCTTGACGGTCTGTAATGGGCTGGACACTAGAGAGAAGGACTATTGTGTGTTCTCCACCAGAGGAGCTGATGTCAGTGGCTCACAGAGAGAGTCTGCAGGGTGTAGGACATGCTACACAGATTTAAATCAAAGCTCTGCACATGCATCATCAGATGTGTGGTGGATGCTATAAAAACACTCACTGAGGGAAAACATGTTGGCCTGGTTTTCTATTTTCCTTTTCTGTTCAGTTTCATGTCACCAGAGCTCTCAAGTGAAACTCCACACAAACATTATGACCTACTGAACTATTCATAGTTCTTAATGTTTGAATCTACCAACCACTCAAGTCACTACAATTGAATATTATATATTAACAAAAAGGAGATGTTAACCTTAAAGTTAACCTTGTTTAGCAAGATGGGTTTTCACAATATTTGGGAGTTCACAAACTCACGAGAATTCACCTTGGCATACACCCACTGGTACAATAGGGCCCAACAGGTGCCGGGCACACCAATCACAGAGCAGCATTGTGATTTGTGTGGAAACCAACGGCAAGGCAGTCAAGTGAATCAAAATATATTATAGTGTCAATACAGACTATTGCGTTTGTGAAAAGCTTTGTTCCTGTTGTGACAATTCAAGCAGTCGTCATGACTGTACATGTTTTCCAATCGCTTTCAGTGAGAGCCATCCCAGACTGATAATGTGTAGAACTCAATTCAGAGTGACAAACATATTAAAGTGAGAGCCAATTTAAGCAACAGTGGCTCAGCAGTTAGAGCAGAGGTCTCCCAACCAGAAGGTCAGAAGATCAGTTTCTGCTCTGATCAAGTTTAGTCTTAGTGTCCTTAGGCCAGACCACCTTGCCTTGTATGAATGTTATCCAATCCAATCCAACTTTATTTCTATAGCACATTTTATAAACAGAAACAGTTTCCAAGGTGCTGCACATAAAACCAATAAAACTTAATAAAAACATTACTAAAATAGCAATAAATAAAGTGATAATAATAAAATAACTAAAAACAAAAGCAATTATAAAAAACACAGAGGACCACACAACTCACGCGGTATTAAAAGCCAGAGAATAAAAGTGGGTCTTAAGACGAGACTTAAAGGAAAAGTAATGTTTTTTTACAATCTGAGCCTTCTTTCAAGTAGTTTTACTCACCCATAGCAGTTTGGTGTCATTTTGAGCAGTTTCGTAGAAGTTATGTTGTAGCGTATCCGTTAACTTGAGTGCTCGGGGCATTACTTTGCGGTCTCCAAATAACACAAACTTTAGCACTTTTCAAATCATAGAAGCCCGATGTCTTAGTCTACGATTTTGTTTGAAGCAAAAGTGGCCTGTAATCCAAGATTTAGCCATAGTTTCGAGTAGATGAGGACGCCAGTGCGCATGTGCGGACTGTGCGCTCAGCTCCCGGGACCCAAACATGAAACGCAAAGCTGTAAACTATGGATAAATCTCTGCTAAAGTTTGTGCTATTTGGAGCCCGCACGGGGCATATTACATGCTTGGGGAATATATTATATGCCCCGAGCTATAGCTAGAAGTTGCGCTAGGCTAACCGCAAATCTAAAACATCTCTGGAAATGCTCCATATGACACCAAAGTGCTATGGGTGAGTAAAACAACTTGTTTTATTACCGAAATAAGGCTCAAATTGTAAAAAAAACATTACTTTTCAGAGCGTTCCATAACTTAGGGCCAACCACAGAGAAAGCCCTGACCCCCCGAGTTTTAAGTCTAGTCTTAGGGACCACGAGCTGGAGCTGGCCCTCTGATCTGTAGATTTGGATGAGGTCGGAGATGTATTTTGGGGCCAGTCCATTCAAAGCTTTAAAAACAAACAATAAAATCTTAAAATCAATCCTAAAACGAACAGGAAACTAGTGCAAAGACGCAAGAATAGGGGAGATGTGCTCATATTTCTTCCCTCCTGTTAAAAGGCGTGCAGCAGCATTCTGGACTAACTGCAGTCGATAAAGTGCGTTTTGATTCATTCCAGAATAAAGTGCGTTGCAGTAGTCCAGACGAGAAGAAATAAAAGCATGCATGATGCGCTCAAAATCTGAAAATGATTAAAACGATTTAATTTTGGCTAAAAGAGTGATGTGTGTGAGTGAGTGGGGTAAATAGTGCAGATTGGCAGCCTTCGCTTCTACTCCTGGGCAGCTGTGGCTAAAATAAGAGCTCACTGCCACCAAGTTTAGTGTGAACGATTACAGTGCAGCACTTTGCTGGCTTCAACCAGCCTGTAAAGCACATTACAAGTGTCAGGTATCATTCTTATATAACACACTATGAAGAACCATTGCTGTCCATTGCTGAGTGTCTGATTGGTACAGTTGTTACACAAGCCAATCAAACTCTATGCTGAAAATATTGCTGCATTTGGAGTTGAAGTACCCATTTTTATAGGTAGTCATCTGGACAATGATTTTGGAAGTGAGACATTTAGACTGCCCTCAAGAAGTCATTTTCAATCTGAAGGTACTGAACTGAAAAACTACAAATTTACACTTCCCTGAACTAAAATGTCCCCCTATACGTATTATGGCCAGGAACCAAAACCAAGCCTACTCTTCTTTCATAAGAATTAACAAAATTCCTTTTAGCTAGAAAGTTTCCTCTTATGCAGATGATACAGTAAGACTAGAGGGATAAGATGTGCTTTGTACTGTAGCAGAGAGGCAGGCTTAAAGCTAATGGCATGTGAGGACCAGCTGCCTGCTCCAATCTGCAGCAGCCATCTGTTTTGCTGTGCTACTTCATAACAATCTGAGTGCAGCAGACAGAGGCAGAGGCTACACCTTGAAAAAAAAAAAAAACGTGTAAGCGGCGAATTGCTTATGTTAAAGTTTGTGAAGCCTGAAGGTAAACGTCTCAGAATCCTGTACAGTTCACCAGGGCACAGAACTTTCAGCTGAATTACATTAAACAAAGTGAGGAAATGTGCAGAGCTAAGGAGGGGAAGTAAAATGTAGTGACACCGCAGACAGAGCTGATCCAGGCTGGAGGGGATGAGTAATGTAAGTTTAATAAATTCTGATGTACTTTTGGTAAAGGTCAGGGGCTGGAGCACACAAACCGATAAGTAACTGGCAGAGGGCATGTTGTTTCTTTCAGATGCTGGATTTGAAGAACACACCGACCTCTACAGTGTCTTTGGGGAGGGGGAGGGAAAAGGTCAGTGTTCAAAGGATCTGCATACTAAGCTAATTAAGTATTACCTGAAATTATAAATGCTCATTAGCAGTAATCTAACCGGACTTATGCCAAAGTGTGAAGCAGTGAGGTCTACATATTATCAGTCTGGGATGGCTCTCACTGAAAGCGATTGGGAAAAGGTGATACGAATAATTTAAACTGATTGGTCGAACGGTCACAACAGCAGAACAAGACAAAAGTCAAACTTTTGTTACATCCATTTGGGAGAAAAGCACAGACATCTTTCCTGTCCACAAATGCACAAATCTTCTGCACATTTTTCACAAACAAAATAGTCAGTTATTCACTAAAATAGGCTGAAGGTTTTATATGATAATGATGAATTTTAAATCTTGTATTTATGGACATTAGAATGAATGGATTTTTATTGTTTTAAATATTTAATGATGAACTGGATAGTGGTTACTTTAAAGAGACACTGTTTTCAATGTATTTTGTACCTGACCAAGGACTGCAGATGGAAAGTAGCTTGTAGCTAAATCTGGCACAGAGCATCTTTTCTCACTGAGATTAATGTTCTCTCTGCACTGTCCTTGTTTTAAATTAAAAAAAAAAAAAAAAAAGTATGTCAGTGTTAGTGTCGCCATGTTTGTTTTGGTTGCCTTGGGCTCTTCACCTTTGGCTTCCACATAAACCTCAACGCTGCAAATTTGAACCTTAGAGGAGTATATCAAGATGGATTGTTGTGAGTTTGTAAAGTCACAAATATTGCAAGAATCCATCTTGCTGTGCAAGGTTAACAATGATCATTACATATGATATATCTTTTCTAGTGGAGGGTCTGACACATGCTAGTCTCCACTGAGTAGTTATTGATTTATCCTGAATGTTCCAGTATGATACAGGTCTCCATGGAGACCCAGTGGTGGCACAAGGCCAAGAAACAGGTCAGATCTGTGAAGAGTGACACCACTCATGCACCAGTATGCATGCACCTACATAAATGTATTTTCAACCACATTGCCTCATATGAATGTAGTGTGTGTGCGAGGGTTGATGGAGGTTGGAGGGGCTGATGGAGCCCTCTGCCCCAGGGCAGCTGTGGCTACAGTACTGCCTCACCACCACCGAGTGTGCAGTGAATAAATAATGCATGAAATGTTAAATCGTCTTGCAGCATCTGGAAAAGTGCTATTTCAGACTGTTATCATTATGATTATTATTATTTATCTTATTTATCAATTTTATTTTATTTTTTTAAATTGTATTTATTTTTTTTGCATGCTCTTGGCTTCCAGAGTGGGCAGCAAAGTAAGAATTTCACTGTCCAGGGAAACGTGTTTCTTTACTGTGCATATGACAATAAAAGCTTTGAATCTTGAATTATTATTATTATTATTATTATTATTATTATTATTATTATTATTATTATTATTATTATTATTATTATTATTATTATATTATTAATAATAATATTATTATTATTATTATTATTATTATTATTATCTCAGGAGTGATGGACATAAGATAATAACCAGATTATACCCCTGAGCCCATCTTCATCTAGCTCTACTTTAGCATCATAACCACACCTCCCACTTAAGGCAGTTTTGTTAATAACTTAAGTCCCATATGCTCAATATTATGAACATTTCCTTCTCTTTAAACCCTGGCAGCTCAAATGCTTTTCAGTATACAACCATTTCTAGCACTGTCAGCATATTTTGATCGTGAAAATATTTAAGTTTGAAAACATCACCCATATTAATTTCAGTTAGACACAAACGCTTAAATACATGTCAAGCGTTTGAACCAGCTCGTGTCTTCTTCATCTTTCTTCATATATTATGTATTTGGCCTGGCTAACTTTTCCCTTCCAATTATATATACATACATATCCTTAAGCCACCCTCATTCGATCTTAATACGAGAAGTAAACAAAAAGATGTAGCTGCGTGCAAGGTTTTGTCTCTTGGGACGATGTCCTTGCGTTCTACAGACACAACTTCTGCCATGCTAACAGTTGTATATGAAGATAAAAGCTTAGAGGAGATGTGGATTAAAACTTACATATGTTTTATATGATGATAAAAGACACAGATTCTGCAGAGTTTTACTTGCGAATCTGTCATGTCACTTCCACAAATCTCACTTGTGTTTTTGCAAGTGTGGAAATACTTACAAATATTGACCTTATTGTTACTGAGTTGATATTTTGGTCAACTGTACCTTTTAGAGTACATTTTTAAACAATTATTTTATATATGTATTTATTCATTTAGCAATGTATGTGTATAATGAACAGTGCTCCCAGAAACATATAGCCTACATGCACAAAGGAGTTTCTGAGTACATCCCAAATGCACAACTGTCTCTGCTCTTCTCTCAACAAAAAACATAGACTCCACATCACTTGCTCTGATTGGCCAGAAGTTAAATTCAGCTTTAAAAGGTCTGGTGGAGGGCCCGCAACCTGCTTTTCTCCAGAGAGAGAAAAGTTAGAGCTTTGTCTGGAATTTTTCACAGTATGGCATTAAAACTTTCTAACATCTTGGAGACCAAACCAGGCCAAGTTATAGGTCAGATCTGTGGAGAGGTGTCCCTGCTCACAGTCAGAATACTTGTTTTTTCTAGGTATTTTTGAGCTGTAAAACCACCTGTAATTGAATAGCTGGAAGGTAGCTCTGTTTAATGTCAAACTGTGGAGCATTTGAAGCGGACGTTTGAAGGACATAGCCACAAAAACAGCTAAAAATTATAGAAATAAATAACTAGTAACTAAGTAGTGTTTTCAATTGTATTTTCTATGCATACTTTAGACTTTACACATTTGACAGCAGTACTTGTTATTGACTATATGTTTAGCCATGTAACTTCACTTTTCACTGGACTACACATTTTCAGTGCTCTTTTGACAGTTACTGCTTTCATCTAAGTTTTGTCACCACAAGATGGGAAAAAAAAGTCTAGAGGCAAAGTTATAAAGATGCCACTTGGAACATCTGTTCAGCGCTTCAGCAATTTAAAGCTGCGACTCACGCTGGGGAAGTCAATAAGCGTCAATATGCATCCAATGAATACACAATCTTTCTATGTTAAAATACGACATGATTCTATTAAACATGACTCCTTTCAGCCTTTTTATAATTAGGCGTATTTAGATGGATCACTTCAAACTTAAAGCCTTAATGTTCATTGAAAAATACACACTGATTTCTTTTTAAAATGATGATTTTACAGGAAGTACTTTGGGGTAATGCGTGACTGGGGAGATTTGTAAAAGGCTGTAGGGGCACGAAGCTGTTCTATTTCGTAGTCTACACACTATGCACTAAAGCTGAAAGGGTTAAGGATAGTACATACTTTTTCATTTATGTTTGCCAGCTAAAAAAAAATAAGAAGAAGAAGAAATAGAGTGATGGGATGTGGACAAAAGATGGACAGATGACACAAGAGAAAAGAAAACAAAACCTTATCAAGAGAAATAAGGCAAAAATGCTGTACATGCTCATAATATTGATAAATTGTCTAAAAGTGCTGAAGATGAATGTGTCACGACTCAACAGGGAGCAGCAGGTAAGTGATGATTTCGGCAGATTTGAAATGGCTGAAGCTGGAGCTGAAAATAGAGGAGCAGTCAGTTAAAAAAAAAAAAAACAACAACACTTGGATATGATTCGAAAGGCTGGAGCAAATGTTCATCACATATAGGTTAAAGGAAAAGTAACATTTTTTTTTTACAATTTGAGCCTTATTTCGGTAATAAAACAAGTTGTTTTACTCACCCATATCACTTTGGTGTCATATGGAGCATTTCCGGAGATGTTTTAGGTTAGCGTTAACGCCGTTAGCCTAGCACGACTTATAGCCATAGCTTGGGGCATTCCCCGAGCATGTAATATGCCCCGTGCGGGCTCCAAATAACACAAACTTTAGCACTTTTCAAATCATAGAAGCTCGATGTCTTTAGTCTACGATTTTGTTTGAATCAAAAGTGGCCTGTAATCTGAGATTCATCCATAGTTTACAGCTATGCGTTCCATGTTTGGGTCCCGGGAGCTGAGAGCACACTCCGCGCATGCGCACTGGCGTCCTCATCTACTCGAAACTATGGCTAAATCTCGGATTACAGGCCACTTTTGATTCAAACGAAATCGTAGACTAAAGACATCGAGCTTCTATGATTTGAAAAGTGCTAAAGTTTGTGTTATTTGGAGCCCGCACGGGGCATATTACATGCTCGGGGAATGCCTAACGCTAATCTAAAACATCTCCGGAAATGCTCCATATGACACCAAAGTGCTATGGGTGAGTAAAACAACTTGTTTTATTACCGAAATAAGGCTCAAATTGTAATAAATGTTACTTTTCCTTTAACTGAGAATCTGGCGAGCTCTTCTTCGTCTTTTTCTTATTTTTAGTCTTATTCTTTTATGGAGTTTAATGGCAGTTTACATCCAAAAAGTTGCATTACCCCCATCGAGTGCCACCAACAAAAACTACTTGGCAAACAGACCAGTTCCCAGTAAAAAAAAAAACAACAACAACAACTTTCTTCCAGATTTGCTGCAACCGTAGCCCAGAACAGTTTTCCCATTTTATACAGTGTTGTTTAGGTGAGCATGTCCAATTCCATAATGTCCTTGGTCCCACTCTTGTTGTTATAATTTATATATATATATTTTTTGTATTACACTTTTCCCTTAGACTTTGCTAATTAGATGGCAGACATGGTGTGGAGAGCTCAGGTTTTTGTGCAGGTGTAGATGAGAAGATGAGATATGAGTTTACACACTGAGAGCCCAGAACGCAGCACAAAAATGGAACATAAACTACCAGTGTATTGTAGCCAGACGCTTCTTCAACCAGTGTAAATTCCAGCTTTATAACTGCTGCTACCTGCTATCTATCAAAACACTATAAAAAGAAGGTAAGGTCAACTAAAAGTCACTGATATTGAAAACTAAAATGAATGAATTTAGGGATAATAAAATATCTAACTTGGATAAATGTCAGCCAGTGCAGAAGGTGTGCACAGACCATTTAAAAGGGGATAATAATAATAACAGCACTGAAATAATTACAGTTTCAGAGGGTGAATGAGCTTGCAGTACCCACTCATGATACATTTATTTTAATAGAGACTCCATACAGCACTATTTCAAGCTTTCAGCTCTTCTCTCTGCAGCAGCTGGGTCCATGACATGGTTATTATGTTTACTTACCACTGCTCATTGACATTTGTGAAAATAAAAGGGCTGTTAGTGTTCAGATAGTGATGAATGATACAGCTACACTCAGGCCTCATGTGCCCACTCTAATCCACCATGATTGATGTTGAAATTATTTTATTAGAGAGACTATGAGTTGAGTATTTTGGGGGGAAAATATCTACTTAACTATGAGAAAGACGTAGATTCAAAATTTGTGTTTAAAGGTTGTTGTTGTTGTTACCTCATCCTATACATACCTTAAAGGAAAATTAAAGTTTTTTTTTACAATCTGAACCTTCTTTCGGCAATAAAACAAGTAGTTTTACTCACCCATAGCAGTTTGGTGTCAATTGGAGCATTTCCGGAGATGTTTTAGATTAGCGTTAGGCTAACGCCATTAGCCTAGCGCGACTTATAGCCATAGCTCGGGGCATTCCCCGAGCATGTAATATGCAGGATCCAAATAACACAAACTTTAGCACTTTTCAAATCATAGAAGCTCGCTGTGTCAGGGTAGACTTTTAGTAGATTACACAACGGCCTGAAACCCGATATCGCAACAGAAAAGTAAAGTACAGAGCGGTGTTAGCTTCTTTCGGACTAGCGGTGTTTACAAAACAGCTGAGTTCACGCATGCGCACTGTCCTCTCTGATGACGTCATCAAATGAAACTATAGCTGTAAACTATGGATAAATCTCGGATTACAGGCCATTTTGGAATCCACTAAAAGTCTACCCTGACACAGCGATCTTCTGTGATTTGAAAAGTGCTAAAGTTTGTGTTATTTGGAGCCCGCACGGGGCATATTACATGCTCGGGGAATGCCCCGAGCTATGGCTATAAGTCGCGCTAGGCTAACGGCGTTAGCCTAACGCTAATCTAAAACATCTCCGGAAATGCTCCATATGACACCAAAGTGATATGGGTGAGTAAAACAACTTGTTTTATTACCGAAATAAGGCTCAAATAGTAAAAAATGTTACTTTTCCTTTAACTATGAGAAAGACGTAGATTCAAAATGTGTGTTTAAAGGTTGTTGTTGTTGTTACCTCATCCTATACATACCTTAACGTTTTGCTTCATTCTGACATGTTTTAGTAACCCCTTATTATTAGTCTGTCTACATCTCTAAAGCTCAAAATGCTCAGTTTCACCTTGTGATGTCATGTAACACTTATCTTTTACCTTTTGTTCAATAGAGACAATTCCTGGCTGAAATTATCCAAATGATTCTAGTGAAGGTGTGTGGAGTTTAAAAATACAGTGGAGAACTTTTTGTATTACCACATGACAAGGTGATTGTTTGAGTGTTTTCTGTTTCAGAGAAGAATTCAAATATGGAAGATTTTTGTGTTAAACATGTGTGAATGAAAAAAAAACACAGCTCACAGGTCTATTTGTGATGAGGAAACAACATTATAACATTGATTAAAAAATACTGTAATGTGAGTAAAAACAAATAAACTCATCCTTCATCCAGTGTCTCTAGGCGACCTGTCAGAAGCTTGTTGACAAAAAAGGCTAATTGATATATGGTTTCACTTTTTATACATACCCAACACAGATACTGGAGATGCACAGGCGTTGTTGTTCCTCTCTGTACACAGGGCACCAGAGCAGAGAAAGCCTTCTGTCGCTGCTGCTGTAGGTTAATGAGACTACACCCCTATGGCTTCTCAATCTAAACTTAAGTTTACTTTAGATTGCATTGGTGATTCATGCATAGAATTGACTTGTTCTACAGATGCAAAGACTGGACATTTGGGGTCTCTCTATGTGAACTTTGCTGCCCCCCTGCTTCAATTTCATCCCTAGAGACACTATAGGCCAGTTTGTGCTTTGTTGCAGCAACGAAACTAAATCTCCACACTACTGACTTCCAGTGTTAAACTTAAAGGTCCGGAAGTCGGAAGTCCTTTATCTGAGCCTCTGGACCTTTGAACAGCAGTGGTTTAATTTTATTTTCTGTGGAAATGTGTTTATTTTTCAATGGAACGCTTCAAATCTCTCCTCCCGTGCAAAAACACGGAAATGGATCAGCTGAGAGCGGAGAGCGGAGAGTTTGGCCACGCCCCCACCCTCTACTATTGGCCATCTCTTTTCTCCTCATTTGCATTCAAGCAACAACGCCCAGAATAAAGAGTTTGAGAGAGATATTTATGACTCTTTCTCATCTTATCTCTGTTTCTCATGCACTGAGTGTTGATTTTGAAGAAGGATTCATTTACAGTATTAGGGAACCATTAAGGAGCCATATAAAAGCATCAAGAAGTACCATGTCATGGGATCTTTAAAGGACTTGTATTATGCAAAATTCACTCATTCAGCCTTGTTAGAATGCTGTTACCTTCTCAAAAACATAACATACCTAAACATATTTTATTCCCACATGTTTGAGTAATCCTTCATTATTATTCTGTGTAAATGGTAATAATAAATTCAAAATAAGTAGCAAAAAGAGCATGAGACTGGTGTCTAATAAGGCACAGTAGCATGAGATGACAAGATAAAATGTAAAAATGAAAACACTTTATTTGATGTATACATTCTTAGATACAGAACAGTACATTTTGTGAAATTATGAACAGTTACACGACAAACTATGTAAATTCACATCATTAAAACCTAATGCGCATTTTGACCCTTGCATTTTTTTTTTTTATCGTTGGGGGTCGTGAGTCTGTTGCATGATTATTTTGGGGGTCCTGACCTAAAAAGTTTGGAAACCTCTGCCTTATGACATTGTATATTGCAATGATTTTGTCTGGAACAGTGACAGATAAGTGAGCTGGTTGCCTTTTCTCTTGTAAATCCATTCTTTCCATTTCCCTGGCAGTCTAGAGGTCATATAATCTGCTTCTGTCACAGCTGTATAAAAAGGAACTTAGCCTCTCTCCTTTACACTGGCTTCCAATGAATGCCAAGTAGGGCTGAAGGTGCATCTCCATACATATAAAGTAGTCCATGTGCTTGCAGTGCACTGTTTGGATGTGCTCCGGATTTACATTATCGCAATCCTATATGGCCTGGTGCCCTTCCTTCTCACTGGTAATGGGCAGTGTGTTGAGTCCTTATACTTTTAATGTTCACAAATGCCCACATTACGCTATTTTTAAAAATTTATGTCATAATGTTTCCTCATCTCAAACGTACCTGTGTTTTGTTTCATTGAGCATGTTTAACACATAAACCCTGTATATTTAAGCTGAGTTCTTCTTTCAAGGAGAAAATGGTTTGTTCTACCTTGTGGTAATACAAGAAATGCTCCAAGGCGTTTTTAAACTCTATACCCTTTGACTAGAATCATTTGGATCATTTCAGATCTCTGTTGAATTAATGGTAAAAGATAGCTGTTACTGTAACTTGAAAACTACAGGGTGGCAGTAGCTCAGTTGGTAGAGCACTTGCCTGGTGATCCAGGGGTTGGCGGTTCCCGCTCTTGACGGGTGGACCGCGTGTGATCCCAGCTCCCACAGATGAGCGCTGCCGTTGTGTCCTTGGGCAAGACACTTAACCCCACCTCGCCCCCAGTGTCTGCAGACACTGGAGCCCCCCATGGCAGAAGAAACATCGAGGCCCGTTGTGACGTGAGCCACCTGTGGGAGGATTCTCCAGCTGAGGTCCTGACCAAGCCTAAGCAAGATGGTCATGGAGATGTGCAGCCCACTGCTCCTGATAGTAGGATGGCTTAAATGCAGAGGACAAATTTCTCCCAAGGGAGACAATAAAGGCTAATCTTATCTTAATCTTATTAAAAAAAAGGTGGAACAAAGCATTTTGAGCTTTAAAAATACAGAGGACTTCATGTATTCCCACATGGCATAAGGTGTGTGGCGTAAGTGTTGAAATAATTTCCCTTGTGGATCAATAAAGTTTGTCTAAGACTAAGATGGAACAGTGTTTTCTGTTTGAAAGAGGATTATTAATATGCAGGATTTGTGTGTTAAACATGTGTGAATGAAACAAAACACAACTCCAGGTCTGTTTTTGATGAGGAAACAACATTATATAGATCAGAAAATAGCATAATATGGGCTCTTTAAGTGTACTTAGAGAAAGGCAGAGCTCCTCGTTCAAAGTCCTGGAGCAGAAGAGTTGACATCTAGAGCAGTGATAAAGTTGACATTTAATACTCCACTGAGTGTCCTGATCAACGGGACATGGAATAATTTGAGGATTTCAGTCGGATAAGGTCACAGGCTTTATGCAGAGGAATAGAAGTGTCAAGTACACTCTGCCCTTCCAATGTTGGGCTTAATCACAACATTGAGAGCTGTGAATGGGAACACATGATAAAAATTAAATAAATGAATTTCTCTGAATTTCTAACCGCATCCCCACGGTGCATTACATCACAGCAGCAGAAATGGCCATTAGGAACAACAAGCTCACAGAGAAAGAAGCTGGAGACCTTAGACTGAAATTAACAGCTTCAGTGAGCAATGCCAAACCTCCACCCTCCAACGTAACACCAGAGGAAAGGAAGGCCATCATTGCTCTAGAGAAGGACCACAGCATCAACATCCTGCCAGCTGACAAGTAATCCTGAACTCAGCTGATCATGAGGCTAAGGTGAACAGCCTGCTCAGTGACACTGCAACCTACAAATTACTAAAATGAGACCCCAGCAATGTTTACAAAAAGAAGATCATTGATTGCCTGCAGAAGCTGGAGAAGAAAGAAGTCATTGATCGACAGTGATCGGTATTACAGACTGTACCCCGGTGATTCCATTCCTTGCATCTATGGCCTTCCAAAGATTCACAAACAAGGAGTACTCAGACCCATTGTATGTAGCATTGACTCCATTACATACAATGTGGCTAAAGCTAAAAAACATCCTGGCTCCTCTGGTGGGTAACACGGAGCACCACATCGAGAACACAGCCAAATTTGTGAACAAAGTCAAGCATCTCCAGTTTGACCAGGATGAGACAATGGTTTCTTTTGCTGTAACCTCTCTTTTCACTTGTATCCCTACATCGATAATGGTGGAGGCAGCAAGAAAGAGACTGTTACAGGATACGAAGCTAGAAGAGAGAACCAAACTTTCACCTGACCAAATCTGCCAACTGCTGGAAATTTGTTTAAATACCACCTATACCACATAAGACCGGCGACTCCAAGTAGAGGTCTTCGGGAAGCCAACACACACCAACCAATACCTGCTTTTTGATTCAGACCACCCATTGCAGCACAAACTTGGAGTTATTTGGACATTACAACACAGGGTCCTAGCCTACAAGCACAGAAGGAAAGGAGGAAGAAGAACAACATGTGCAAAAAGCCCTCTCTGTTTGTGGATATCCTAAATGGGCTTTCAATAAAACCAAGAGAGAAAAGGACAAGAAACAAGACAACAGAGAATCAGAACCCAGGAGAAAGGGTGTAACTATTCCTTACCTGGCTGTAGTTTCTGTTGTCTTGTTTCTTGGCTCTCTTAGTTTTATTGAAAGCCCATTTAGGATATCCACAGAAACTGTAAACAAATAGGTGTGGTAGTCTCAGAGTAATGTCATTGTAGATAGCTCCTCCCTTCAGGCAGATATAAGGCAGGGTCCACCACTGCTGCTGAAGAAGCAGCTTGGATATTTAACCAAATAAACTTGTGTGAAGAATCCCTCAGTCGTCCAGGTAGAATCCATGGCAAGAGGAGAAATTAAATTTGTCAACTGGACAAAATTTATTTGGTCAACTAAATAAACTTTGTCCAGTTGACAAATTTAATTTCTCCTTTTGCCATGAGATAAATGAAATGTAAAAAGAAAGTTTTTAATTTGTTTGAGCAAAACCTGTGTTTGAACTTGTATTTTAACAAAGCATATGTTAGAAACTTTTATAAAAAGGTTTAAAGCATATAATGGATTGTGACAGGGCCAAAATAGTAGGAACAGAGGAGCGTTATACATAAGATGGGTACGAGAGGCTAGTGAAATCAGGCAGACCACCAACAGAGATAAGAAGGCGTTTACCTTGGCTTACACGTGGGACTAACTTCTCCAGAGAGCACCATGTGATGGTAGGCGTGGTCCGTCTGATAGACCTGCCAGATCTGTCAAACTGACTACACCTGGGAACAACAAGTTGATAAGAGACACCTCACAGCAGTTTAAAACGAGTTAGATACCTACTTCCTCCTTGCCTGGTTTACACCTGACCATATCACAAGTGAGATATGGTCTGGAAGCCACCTTCGAAATATCTTGTACCGGAGGTGTGGTTTACGATCGCCAACGGCCGTTTATTGGGCGTTACGAATGTCTATCATTTGGCGTATAAGTAGCCCATAGCCAATCATGTCAGTTGTCAGTTCAAACTACAAGCTTCCGTTTGTCACGTAGTATGCGTCACCGTCTTGCCACCCATCCCCGCTCTCTGATTGGCTCCCAGAATCTGGAGAGCTCGCTTGCCATAGTCACCAGGCTGTCTTTCAGCTCAGAACGAACGAAAGCAGCCTGGGATGTCCCAGGTTAACTTCCTCCTATCATGGTTTGAAAATCCAGCTTTAAATGATCCATATTATGCTCATTTTGATTTATGTTATTATGTTGTTTCCTCATCCAAAACATACCTGAATTTGTGATTTGTTTCATTCACATGTTTAACACAGAAATCCTGCATAATTAGGGTTCTCCTCTCAGACAGAAAACCCTCTATTGCACCTTATGATGTCCTGTAGTAATACAGGTGCAATACACATGCTATTAACTTGAAAACTAGCAGAGCATTCTGAACTTTGGAGATGTAGACAGACAAATAACAAAAGATTACTCAAATATTAGTATGTCTAGATGAAGAAAAAATACAACTCCAGGTATGTCTTTGAGGAGGTAATTTTGAAAAATTTGCCTTTGAGTGATGCCAAATAATTAACAAGAAAATCTTTTTTTTTCCTCCTCTGTGTGTGCTACCATTGCAACATTTAACACACCACCTATAGCAAACTGCCAAATCAATTACCATTATCCAGTGAACAATTTCTCTCCCTCAAGGACAACAAAGTCACTCCAACTCAGAGTGCAGAGTGCCATTTTATTATTTTTCCAACCAATGTCAACCTTTCAGTCAAAAACCTATTCCCCAGAGCCCTTTTGACCTTTCTAAGCTTCCATAGTCTGGCTCAATCTTGTTCTCCAACCATTCTCTTTATAGCTGAGGGTCAGTTAGTTATTGGAACAGCTTGGCTTGTTGAGTTCATTGCAGCGGATATCTACTAAAGGAAGGTAAATAATGAGCTGAAATTTGGCTTGGAAAGAGAAAAGATTCATTTGTGAGGCTGTCAAATTTGTGTCAGCCTAAAGATCAAAATAACTTTGTATTTTCATATGAAACAAAAACAGTGCTTTACATCACCTTGCAACATTCTGTTCTTTAAAGATACAAGCCAAAATAAAAAGGGAAAAACAAACATGAAAAATTCAGATACAAGATAAGAACAAAACACACAGCTTTAAAACTCAATTTGACCTCTGCTTTTCTATATTAAAGATGCACAGTATAACTTTTCTGAGCTTGTTACCATGGATATTATTGCATTGGCTGAAATGTTCTACAGTATATCATTAAAGTCATTAAACTTATCTATCTTAAAAATATTTGATTACTTTTTAATGCATAACAATGCTTATGTATCTCTATAGTCTTGTATAAGCCAACTTGCCTCCCCACAGATCAGACCTGTAACACAGTGGTGGCATCACTTGTCTCTGTGGAGATATACAGTAGTTCAATGCAATACTGTGGAGTATTACGGGCAAAACAATCGCTATGAAGACTAAAAAACGGCACACACTCCACATGAGTTGCATAGTGGACTATATTAAACATCACCAAACATCTACAAGGATCAACGGAAGAGCTTGAGTTATTTCCTTATATCAGCCTTGGTGTGCTTCGGGCGTCCATCTTGTGGTCCTATTCAAGGGGAAAAAATAAGGCTATAAGGTCCTATATTACGCTAAATGGACTCTTGTGAGCTTTTAGCCATGCTATAATGTTGTTACCTTCTCAAAAACATACCTGGAGTTGTGTTTTGTTTCATTCACACATGTTTGAGTAAACCTCAAAATGCTCTCTTCCACCTTGTGATGTCATGAAGCCATTTTAACCTCCTGGGACCTGAAGAAAAAAAGTGTATCTAAAAGTGCATCTAAATTATTATTATTAGTAGTAGTATTAGTATTAGTATTAGTATTAGTATTACTGTATTAGTATTAGTATTAGTATTAGTATTAGTATTATTAGTATTAGTATTAGTATTAGTAGTAGTAGTAGTAGTAGTATTAGCATTAGCATTAGCATTTACATTTTGTTAATTATTTTTATTTATAATGTTGTAACATGTCCTCTGTAATGGACGTCAGGGACATTTTGGTGTTAAATCCATGTTAACAACCTTAACAAAAACTTCACCTCAAAAAATTTTTAGACCCCCTTTTAATTTCTTATTTATTTTTTATGTATTTATTTATTTATTATGTATTATTTATTTATTTATTTTTATTTATTTTAATATTTATTTACATATATATTTATTTTTATTTTTTTATGTATTATTTATTTATTTATTTATTTATTTTTTAATCATAGTGCAAACTAGAGTCTATCTCAAAACAATTAAAAGACAGACTGGTTAACTCAATGTCCACTATAAAGGACACAAATGAATGGGCCGGGTCTCAGGAGGTTAAATTAATTAGCTACCTTTTACTTTTAGTTGGTGTTGAAGGTGTGTGGAGCTAAAAAACACAGTGGAGCACTTCCTGTATTGCCACATGACATCACAAGGTGGAACAAAGTGTTTTCTGTTTGAGAGAAGAACACAGGCTAATGCAGGGTTTGTGTATGTGAATGAAACACAACTCCACATGTTTTTGATAAAGAAACAATGCATGTGTACTGTAACATGACATTTTCTATGGCCAGCGCCCCGTTCAGTGTTCAGTTGGAAACAGCCTATGACTAAAATGACAGAGACTACTATCATAATGCTTTATCTTTCACATCTCCAGCAGAAACTCCATTACCCAGAACCATTTTCCATTTACTCACAGAGATGTATTCCATATATAATTGTGTATAGATCATAAGCTGGGGATATGGGCAGATATGGAGGCACTAACCACATCCTGGCATTACAATGACCCCAGCTAATAAACCCCACACAGCAGACATTTTTCATTCTAAAGAGAAGGCCTGTATGCATTCAGAACAGCTCTCTGTATTTACACATTATGCAATTCAATTCTATTATACAGGAGCAAACAGAGATTCATATGGACAGTGTCGCTTCATCTTTGCAAATTAAATTAAACTGTGATGTTCTTTTGTTAGAGCAATTTATAATTCTTGGTTCAAAGAGTTTCGAAACAAAGAAATCCTCTCCAGTGATTTTCCTGCAACAAGTAACCGTTTTCTATCAGCTTTTTCAGTTTGTATTCTTTGCGTGTGTCGTCATATTTATGTCATCAAAGGCCATATATCATATGGCTACATTAGCTTTAAATGTAAATATTTATGAATCATGCATAAGTTAGGATGTGTTAAGCCTATAGCTGTTCAGATACAAGGAATACGTTTCAGTCTATATCCACACTTCTTAAAGCTACAAGAGAAGTTCAGATTAGAAATAAAATTGTATGGAAGATGTTTTAAGACCACCGGGAGTGCTGTGAGAGTCATGTTCTTTGACTTCTCCAGTGCCTTCAACACCATCAGGCCGGCGCTGCTGCAGGGGAAGCTGGAGGACACGGGAGTGGATGGACATCTCGCTGCCTGGACCATCGACTACCTCACTGACCGGTCACAGTACGTGCGGCTGCGCGGCTGTGAGTCAGAGGTGGTAGTCTGCAGCACTGGGGCCCCCCAGGGTACTGTCCTCTCACCCTTCCTCTTCACCATCTATACCTCGGACTTCACATACAACACGGACAGCTGCCATCTCCAGAAGTTCTCCGACGACTCGGCCATTGTGGGCTGTGTGTCAGAGGGGAACGAGCTGGAGTACCGCTCGGTAATCAGTGACTTTGTGGACTGGTGTGGGCGCAACCACCTGTGCCTTAACACCAGTAAGACAAAGGAGCTGGTGATCGACTTCAGGAGGAGACCACTACCTCACTCACCGGTGAACATCCAGGGGCAGGACATAGAGACTGTGGACAGTTTCAAGTACCTGGGTGTTCACCTCAACAATAAACTGGACTAGTCCCACAACACCGACGCCCTGTACAAGAAGGGCCAAAGTCGCCTCCACCTCCTGAGGAGGCTGAGGTCCTTTGGAGTGTGCAGGCCTCTGCTCAAGACTTTTTATGACTCTGTGGTGGCCTCTGCTCTCCTCTATGCTGTCGTCTGCTGGGCCCCGAGCAGCACAGAACGGGACAGGAAAAAGACTGAATAAGCTGGTTAAGAGGGCCAGCTCTGTCCTGGGCTGTCCTCTGGACTTTGTAGAGGAGGTGGCTGAGAGGAGGGTACTGGCCAAATTCATGTCCATTAAGGACGACACCTCTCACCCTCTGCACCGGACTATTGAGGAGCTGAGCAGCTCCTTTAGCAGCCGACTAAGACACCCCCAGTGCAAGAAGGAGCGCTACCGCAGATCCTTCATCCCCACCACCATCAGACTGTATAATTCTAACATATAGGCCAGACGTGCAATATCCTCCTTTTTCATGTTGATGCTTGTTGTTACTATTATCATTATTACTATTTTCCATTATTATTATTATTATTACATATTACTATTTGTATTATTTATTACTTACTTTATCCCCTCCCTGCCTGCATGCACTTTTTCCCTCTTGTCTAATTGTCCTGGAGCTACTGTGGCGAGTAAATTTCTCCTGTGTGAGATCAATAAAGGCTTATCTTATGTTATCTTAAACAATAATTGTAAACATAAAAATAATCACTTATTTAAATTAGAATCAAAAGCAAATACTCTAAAGCAGTTCACTAAATGCACAGTATTGCATTTTTTATGGAATAATATAATTAAGCATACTGCCTTACTCTTGCACTTGTAATGTGTTTTACAGCCTCGATAAAACTCCATACACTACACTGCAGTCATAGCCACAGCTGCCCTGAGACAGGTTGACAGAAGGGAGGCTGCCAATCTGCACCATCGGACTCTGCGACCACCACCAACACTCACATACTAGGCAATGTGTGCGAAGTGTTGTCCACGAAAACAGCGTATTTCGCATTCACGTATTGTCTCTCTCCACTCGTATCACTACACCCATGTTCACCTTCAGCGGATGTCTACGCCGAGGTTTACAAGTGAACAGGCTGATAGAGTTAACAAGGGCGTAGTGATACGAGTGGAGAGAGACAATACGCGAATGCGAAATACGCTGCTGGATGTTTCGTGGACAACTGTTTCGGACGCAAATACATCACCTTTCTAACAAATGTTTTGTTTTGAGAAGAAAAACAATCTTTATTTCATGTTCCAGGGAAGTTACCGGACCTACTTACGTGGGGTCCAGAAAGCGAGCTGAACCGGGATCAGCTGAGACTGTCAGAGGTAAGCCGGTGTCAACACACGTAACTTTTAGAAGGAAACCCATACAGATAAAGATTTAAAAAAAAAACACTATCCCTTTAAAGGGATATGCCACCCCCAGGTCAAATTTGGGCATCTCCCCACAGTCCAGAGACTAAAATAAGTGGTGGAAAGCGTTTTCCTGCTCACCCAGCCATTGTCCGAGTCTGTCGCCACTGACCGCCGCGGTATCTGCAGCTCCTCCGCCTTAGACTGGAGTCTAACGTCGCCAGAGAAAGATTTCGGCCAAAAGGAATTAATTTGCTCGATGTGTTTCCCCAATTACTTTCTGTGTAGTGTGCATTCATATCGAGTGCAAATAAATGTGCAAATCAACACGGAGAGCTTGACTTGGTCATTTTGGGTGGGAACTATTTTCCAGTGCGGAAGAATACAGCCGAATCACGCAGCACGCTGCCAGGGGAATCCCAGTTACGCACCGGGAAGGGAGTTCCCCTGTTGCACAACGTGGTGCGTGATTCGGCTTTATTCTTCCGCACTGGAAAATAGTTCCCACCCAAAATGACCAAGGCAAGCTCTCCGTGTTGATTTGCACATTTATTTGCACTCGATATGAATGTGCACTACACAGAAAGTAATTGGGAAACGCATCGAGCAAATTCATTCCTTTTGGCTGAAATCTTTCTCTGGCGACTTTAGACTCCAGTCTAAGGCGGAGGAGCTGCAGATACCGCGGCGGTCAGTGGCGACAGACTCGGACAATGGCTGGGTGAGCAGGAAAACGCTTTCCACCACTTATTTTAGTCTCTGGACTGTGGGGAGATGCCCAAATTTGACCTGGGGGTGGCATATCCCTTTAAGAGGGAATCGATCTTCTGGCCTTCGGTTTGAGGGATCACTACTCTAACCTCACTGTTACCCCGACAATGGCCCCAAAGTTTGAATTAAACCATCTGACTGAATAAAATACTATGACTTGTCTCTCTACAAACTACAAAATTTGAAATCATGACATCCTACTAAAACATCCACTATGTGACTTTTTTTTTCTTTTTCATTTATACATCCATCCATCCATTTTCTTCCGCTTATCTGCAGCCGGATCGTGGGGGCAACAGTCTAAGCAGGGACTCCCAGACTTCCTTCACCCTGGACACTTCTTCCAGCTCCTCCGTCGGGACCCCAAGGCGTTCCCAGGCCAGCCAAGAGACGTAGTCCCTCCAGCATGTCCTGGATCTTCCCCGGGGCCTCCTCCTGGTGGGACATGCACGGAACACCTCCCAAGGGAGGCATCCAGGAGGCATCTGGAACAGATGCCCGAGCCACCTCAGCTGCTCCTCTTGATGTGGAGGAGTAGCGGCTCTACTCCGAGCCCCTCCCGTGTGACTGAGCTCCTATCTTTAAAGGAGCGCCCAGCCACTCTGCGGAGGAAACTCATTTCAGCATCAAACAAAAACAGATCTGATGAGTAATTTGCCCTGGAGGTGTCATCTGTCTCCATGGAGATATACTGTATACGTTTAAACTTAAAGGTACAGTGTGTAGGATTCGTGGCGCATAGGTGGTGTAGGTACCATGCACTTCCTCTTTTGGCTACGGCAGACCTCGAGGGTCACCCGGGCGCGCCGTAACGCGGACAGCTCGCGTACCAGCACGCACCCGGCGCTGTGCGAGCTCTCGCCGACAACTACGGTATAAATAAAACACGGTCCTGTTCACTGTTTTTTTTTTTCGCATGAAAACACACATTCCCAATCGTGTACCATGACAATCTACACATCAAATGAAACCTTACAGTCTCCTCTTTTTGACTATGCAATTCATTTCCCTGCACAACAGTCACTCCCAGAGCACATGGGGCTTTTATACGGAAAAGCACAAAACGAGGTTTGTTACCTTTGAAGGCTCTGGACAGGTCAAACTCTGTATTTCACCATAAACTTGGTCTCAATCTGTCCGTAAGGATCCAGCAAATAAAATCCAGTAAAACAATTTAGTCCAAAACACGTGTTAGATCCATTACGACGTCTGATCCGGCAGCATGCTTGTGTTGTTTACCCAAAACCACGAGCCTTGCCGAAGGCGAAGGCGGAGCCCAAATGTCCTTCTGCGGCTCTCGTATTCAAAATGGCTGCCTCTGCATGGGGAAGATCCCCCTTTTATGTGACTATATCTAAGTCCAAAAGAATACTTTGATTTCATGATGGAAGTGAAAATGCTTGGGAAACAATGTATTTTTAAATGGGTATCTTCAATTTTGGTAATTAACGGGTAAAAATCTTACACACTGTCCCTTTAAAGCCATACTGTGAAATATTTTAGGCAAAGCATTGAGACACCAAAAGAGTTATACATTTTAAGAGAGATACTCATACTTCCAAAACCCAAAATGTCCACCTGTCATGCTAGTGTACACATAGGTTTGGATTGCTTTGGTTCTTAAACATGACAAGATATCTTCCCCCGGTGTGAATGACCTCCACTTTTTATTTATTTTTGTCTTTTTTTTTTCAATGGAGCAGAACTGAATAAATTTGACTGTGGCAAGGCGCAGGGTTCTTCAAAGATGCTATTGATCTCTTTATTCCCGAAATAATTTGTATGGCTCCGAAAGCACAGTATCATCCCTTATCAACGCCTGCCAAAATCCGAGCGGCGTCTCCGGAGAGGAAAAACTCTGAGAAATAATGCAACTCATCAGGAGAGAGGAAAGAAGGGGAGGAGAGGTGGAGGGCAGAGGAGAGGGTGAGAGGAGAGAGAGAGAACGATGCTCCAAATGTGCTGTAAATCAATGTGTATTATTATAATGCAAAAAGGTAAAAAAAATAAATAAATGAATAATAACTTTAAGGGCCCATATTATGCTATTTTCAGATGTTATGTTTCCTCATCAAAAACATACCGAGTTGTGGGTTGTTGTTTTTTTTGTTTGTTTGTTTTTTTCACACATGTTTAACACACAACCCTGCATATTTAGGCTGAGTTCTTCCCTCAGGCAGAAAACAAAACGCGTTCCACCTTGTGATGTCATGTGGCTCCACTGTGTTTTTAAACTCCACACACCTTCACTAGAATCATTTGGATCATTTCAGCCCTGGAATGTCCCATTTCTGCTTAACAGAAGGTAAAAGGTAGCTGTAAACTACTACTATATGACATCACAAGGTGGAACAGAGCAGACATGTTAACAATAAAGAGTTACGGTACTCAAATATGTGAATGAAACACAACTCCAGTTCCGTTTTTGATATGGTAACAGCATTCTAACATGGCTCACAGCTCACAAGAGACAATTTTGTGTAATATAGGACCTTTAAAGATTATTTTTGTAGAGGTTTCTTGTTGATGAGATAGTAATCTATTATTATTATTATTATTATTATTATTATTATTATTATTATGGGCGGCAGTAGCTCTCTAGACGGTTTGGCCGTGTGTGATCTGCCGTTGTGTCCTTGGGCAAGACACTTAACCCCACCTCACCCCCATGACAGAAGTGCATCAAGGTCGGTTGTGATGTGGGCCGTCCTCCCGTGGACCCATCACCCGCGGGAGGATTCATGCGGGCTGGTGCATTGTGTTCTGGGCAGCGGATCTGCTCGGACTGCTGCTCCCGCGACCCAGAAATGGAGAAGCAGAAGAAGATGGATGGATGGATATTATTATTATTTACCAAATTTATTATTTATTATTATTATTATTATTATTATTATTATTATTATTATTATTATTATTATTATTATTATTATTATTATTATTTACTAGATATTTCTGACTTTACCAACATTTTCACTCGTCGTATCAAGCTGCAATTGAAGAAGTACTTATAATATTGGCAATGCATTTACTCCACACAATAATTTTTGATGTAATCAGAAGAAAATAGCCAGTCAAGACATTCTGAAATCATACTCAGCATTCTTATCTCTGAGTGGCTCTTACTATCAGCAATCAGAAGGTGAAATTTGTGTATAAATCATCTTATCACTGAAGTTTATTCATTTATTCATTATGGCTAAACTGATTTGGGTCTGCTCAGGTTTTTATGAGTAAAAAGCCAAAAATTATTTCTCCTCCTTCCTTCAAGAAAGACAAAGTCAAGTCAAGTCAAAGTCAGAGTTGAATACACAGAATTGGAAACTATGATGACATTCTTACTTTGTTTAACTTCAGCTTTTTAGCAATAATAGACTGAGTACAAAAGACATAGAATATAACACTCTGTGGTTTTATTATTATAATGAACATTCAAAAACATAATAGAATTTCACAAGTAGATAATTTTGCATGGATATCTTTAGCAAACAAGAAAATATATATTACTAATGTTTCGGTTAAAGGTGAACTATGCAACATTTATGGAGGAGGGTCCGTCAAATGCTTGCCTCCATGGAAACAAGCAGGTACGACTATTATTACTGGCATTTTTCTGTGAGTGAGCAAGCTTCTCTATAGATGTGACCTGTCACCTACACTCTTTAAGTTGAATGCCATACTGTGGAACATTCCAAAAATAACAACACCGACAACAACTTTAAATTCAAGTTGTCTATAAACGTGGCCTGTCTCTCACATCCATTGTTACTTGTTTGCAGTAGTGATTATTTACGGGAAAAATCTCTCTCTACAGTCTCTTATTTGCTTTTGCTATAGCTTTAAACACAATGTATTGATTGGAGGAACTTTGCCCAGGTACAAAACTCATTTCGCATTCACTGAGGCAGCCAAGAGTGAGCTCCTTTGCACATTCTGACTTTTTAACAAAATCAATTCATACCTCCTGGAAGACTTGTAAAAAGGTGCACTGTGGGAGCATTTTAGCATACAATATCGTGAGTACCTTTATCTTTTTTGTTGGTAAGTACAAGGTAAAGGTACATTGCATAACATTTCTGGTGGAGGGTCTGTCAAATGCTTTGCTCTTTACAGTGATGTTACTGCTTTGTCTCGAAGGTTTCTGTGGAGATTCAGCCCCGGTCACAGCCAGAATGTCTGATTTTCTAGGTATTTATGAGCAAAAACGTACCTGTGATTTTATGATGTGTACGGTAGAGCTTTTTAATGTTATACTGTGGAACATTACAGGCAGAATGATGACATATCCATAGAAACAAGCAGGCCTCCCAACCAACCCAGACCAAGTTACAGGTCAGATCTGTGGATAGGCTCACAGTCAGAATTAGGGATGTCAACAATTAATCGACTTACAATTAATTGTCGATCAAGACGTTGGCCGAACAAAATGCCTTAAAGGAAAAGTAAAGTTTTTTACAATTTGAGCCTTATTTCGGTAATAAAACAAGTTGTTTTACTCACCCATATCACTTTGGTGTCATATGTAGCATTTCCGGAGATGTTTTAGATTAGCGTTAGGCTAACGCCGTTAGCCTAGCGCGACTTATAGCCATAGCTCGGGGCATTCCCCGAGCACAAGTAAACCTATGCAGCGCAGGCTCCAAATAACACAAACTTTAGCAGTTTTCAAATCATAGAAGCTCGATGTCTTTAGTCTATGATTTCGTTTGGTCAAAAGTGGCCTGTAATCCGAGATTTAGCCATAGTTTCGAGTAGATGAGGACCCCAGTGCGCATGCGCGGAGTGTGCTCTCAGCTCCCAGGACCCAAACATGGAACGCAAAGCTGTAAACTATGGATAAATCTCGGATTACAGGCCACTTTTGATTCAAACGAAATCGTAGACTAAAGACATCGAGCATTTGCTATGACACATTGAAAAGTGCTAAAGTTTGGTTATTCATGGAGCCCTATTCCATGCTCGGGGATGTTGCCATACAAGCTCATGGCTATAAGTCGCGCTAGGCCAGTGCTTCTCAAATAGTGGGGCGGGCCCCCCTGGGGGGGCGTGGCGTGATGCCAGGGGGGGCGCGTATGACCCTGGGAAACATGTTTTTTTGCTGTACTGTACTAGAACTAAGTGTAATTGCACATCAACAACAGTAGTTGGCAGTGGCGTTCTCACATGCGATTTACGCACAGTCTCACCATTAACAGAACATCCTCTGTCACAGAAAAAACACGTATATTCCACTGAGTCGTGTCCTTTAGTCCGACAGAAGCTGACGCATCAGTGGCACAAGGAGAGAGTGTTTTTTTTCAGTGCTTTTAGCTTATGCAAATGAGGTGGTTTTAAGTTTCATTTCGGTAAAACGTAAACAAATGTGCACAAAGCATTAAAAACACATTAATATTTGAGTCCTCAGTGCAGTCTTTGTTGTAAGTTTCTTTCTTTTTTTTGTTTATAATGTTAATAAAAGGATACAATGGTGTTCTCATAACAATTTTCTAGACAAATAATACTATTTATAGTCGCGCGCAGGAAGGGGGGCGTGAAATTTTTTCTTCTTCCTAGGGGGGGCGTCACAGAAAATAATTGAGAAGCACTGCACTAGGCTAATGGCGTTAGCCTAACGCTAATCTAAAACATCTCCGGAAATGCTCCATATGACACCAAAGTGATATGGGTGAGTAAAACAACTTGTTTTATTACCAAAATAAGGCTCAAATTGTAAAAAACGTTACTTTTCCTTTAATTGTAACTAATCGCTAGAGGCGCTACTCTGGAATGTGAACACGAGATGTGAACCCTCTCACGAGAAAGACCATAGCGTGCTAGGTGAAAACTAAACATGAAGCAGAAGTGCGGTATGGGACCACTTCAAGCTAGTTAATTCCGGGAAAGAAACAAAGGGTTACATCCAACGTTCCCTCTAAGCTGCAAGCCTGCTCAATTGCGCACTGCTCGCACATTCTCAGCACACAAGAAAACCTATGCAGCGCAGGGATAAAAGAGTTCCGCTTTTTTTTTCCAGCCGCGGGGTCATCTGAATACGGGGGAATTGTCCCGTATTCAGAAACAAAAGTATGTGTCTCATATTAAACTTCTACCGGTGTACGAGCCCCAAGCATGCGCAGCTCTTTCGCAACAGCGTGTACCAGGGGTGCATGTCGGATGTCGCGCACAGGGGTCCAAGGAGCACTCAGGGAGTAAGTGTGTTTGCTCAGACACATTAAAAATTAGGGGGAACATTGGTTACATCATGTAACCCTTTCCTCTCTGGATGTTGCCATACAACTCACAGTAGAGCTGGACCTAGAACCATATATTTTTGAAATTATAAAAGCATGTAACTTACATGCTTTTATGATTTCTTCATTGTTCTGGTTTGAGGCCCTGTAGTGTTTTATGCTGTGTCCAGGGGCCCTGTGAAATTTATATTTTGTACTGTAACCCTTCACAGATTAAGAGAGAGAAATATTGTTGATGCCTTAGTACAAAATAAATGTTGAGAATGTCCGAAAAATAGCTTGGATTCACTGGTTTTATCATAATATGTAGACTAAATAACATTCTGTTATTTAATTTCTTCTCTTCCTTTTAATTTCAAGATTTCCATGCTGCAAGTGCAACAACTGAGCCAGTCCTCAATTTATTTTCAATAAAGAATGTATTTTGTTATTCAGCATCAATACATTTGTCTGCTTTTTACTAAGGAATAATTGAGGAATATACAATATAATAATACTGATATATTTTTGACTCAGTGTTATGTATACTATAGTTTATATTCTTAAAGACCCTATTGAAACACTAAAATTCAGGTGAAAAACACCACTTATCAGTTAATCGTAAGTCAATCGATAAGGTCAATCAACTATAGATTAATGATATATATATATGATGTATAGATAGATTAATCGATAATTTGCTTCCCTAGTCTGAATGCCTGGGTCTAGATATTTTGAGCAATAAAATAAGCTGTAATTGAATAAATGTAAAGTAGAGCTTTTTTAATGTCATACTGTGGAACATTCAAGAACAAGAAGGTTACACAGTACATCTTTAAGAGTAGCAGTAAATAGAATGTTGGCTGAAGGGAGCTGATCATTGAGGTTGACCAAACACTGACCTTTTTGTGTTGTTGGTAAATTGACTTCTGTTAAAGGGCAGTGCTCCTCAGCTAAATGCCACAGACTACTTCTATAGCGCTTCAGTTTTCTGAGTTTTTGCATGTTATTTTTTCAATATACATACATAGGAATATTTCAAGATGCATTTGAAAGGTGCATTATGTAACTTTCTTGTGGCTGCTTGTCTCCATGTAGATTTGTTATCGTTTTGCCTGGAAGCTACTTCAGCATTAAAGGACCCATATTTTCTGATCTACAATATGTTGTAAGGCTGTTTCCTCATCACAAACATACCTGGAGTTGTGTTTTGTTTCATTCACACATGTTTAACACATAAACTTGCATATTTAAGATAAGAGATAAGGTAAGACTTTATTGATCTCACACAGGAGAAATTCACTTGCCACATTAGCTCCAGGCAGTTTAGTGCAAAAGAAAGTTTGAACAAAAAGTGCATGCAGACAAATAGTAATAATAATAAAAATAAGTAAATAAGAGAGTATAGGTGACCTTGAGTGTCCAGAAAGGCGCCTAATAAATAAAATGTATTATTATTATTATTATTATTATTATTATTATTATTATTATTATTATTATTATTATTATAGAAAATATTGCACATTTGGACTATACAGTGGAGTTATACAGTCTGATGGTGGTGGGGATAAAGGATCTGCGGTAGTGCTCCTTCTTGCACTGAGGGTGCCTCAGTCGGCTGAGAGAAAAGGCTGTTCCACCTTTTGATGTTATGTGGTAATACAGGAAGTGCTCTACTGTGTTTTTAAACTCCATACACCTTCAATAGAATCATTTGGATAATTTCAGCTCTAGAATTGCCATTGTCTACTGAACAAAAGGTAAAAGGCAGATAAAACTGCCACTATATGACATCACAAGGTGGAACAGAGCATTTTGAGCTTTGGAGATGCAGACAGACTAATAATGCTAAGGTTACTCCAACATGTGTTAATGAAACAAAACACAACTCCAGGTGTGTTTTTGAAGAGTTAAAACATTATAACATAGCCTTAAAGGGATATGCCACCCCCAGGGCAAATTTCGGCATCTCCCCACAGTCCAGAGACTAAAATAAGTGGTGGAAAGCGTTTTCCTGCTCACCCAGCCATTGTCCGAGTCTGTCGCCACTGACCGCCGCGGTATCTGCAGCTCCTCCGCCTTAGACTGGAGTCTAACGTCGCCAGAGAAAGATTTCGGCCAAAAGGAATTAATTTGCTCGATGCGTTTCCCAATTACTTTCTGTGTAGTGCGCATTCATATCGAGTGCAAATAAATGTGCAAATCAACACGGAGAGCTTGCCTTGGTCATTTTGGGTGGGAACTATTTTCCAGTGCGGAAGAATACAGTCGAATCACGCAGTACGCTGCCAGTTACGTACAGTACAATCCCAGTTACGCACCGGGAAGGGAGTTCCCCTGTTGCACAACGTGGTGCGTGATTCGACTGTATTCTTCCGCACTGGAAAATAGTTCCCACCCAAAATGACCAAGGCAAGCTCTCCGTGTTGATTTGCACATTTATTTGCACTCGATATGAATGCGCACTACACAGAAAGTAATTGGGAAACGCATCGAGCAAATTAATTCCTTTTGGCCGAAATCTTTCTCTGGCGACGTTAGACTCCAGTCTAAGGCGGAGGAGCTGCAGATACCGCGGCGGTCAGTGGCGACAGACTCAGACAATGGCTGGGTGAGCAGGAAAACGCTTTCCACCACTTATTTTAGTCTCTGGACTGTGGGGAGATGCCCAAATTTGACCTGGGGGTGGCATATCCCTTTAAAGGAGAATTAACGTTTTTTACAATCTGAGCCTTATTTCGGTAATAAAACAAGTTGTTTTACTCACCCATAGCACTTTGGTGTCATATGGGGCACTTCCAGAGATGTTTTAGATTTGCGATATCTGTAACGCGAGTTCTCGGGGCATATATTATATGCCCCGAGAACTCGCGTTACGGAACTCGCGTTAGGGAGCGGTCTCCAAATAACACAAACTTTAGCACTTTTCAAATCATAGAAGCTCAATGTCTTAGTCTACACTTTTGTTTGAGTCAAAAGTGGCCTGTAATCCGAGATTTATCCATAATTTACATCTTTGCGTTTCATGTTTGGGTCCTGAGAGCTGAGAGCAAAATAAGCTGTGACTCTGCACATGCGCACTGGCCTCCTCATCTACTCGACACTATGGATAAATCTCGGATTACAGGCCACTTTTGACTCAAACGAAAGTGTAGACTAAGACATCGAGCTTCTATGATTTGAAAAGTGCTAAAGTTTGTGTTATTTGGAGATGGCAAACATTTGCCCCGAGAACTCACATTACTCACATAAAACATCTCCGGAAATGCTCCATATGACACCAAAGTGCTATGGGTGAGTAAAACAACTTGTTTTATTACCGAAATAAGGCTGAGATTGTAAAAAACATTAATTCTCCTTTAAGCTTACAAGAGTCAATTCCGTGCAATATGGGACCTTTGTGGATTATCTGAGTTCTTAATAATACCTTTAAAACCATGCATGCTCGCTGTGCAGAGTTTCCTCTCCACAGATCTAACCTGTAACTTGGTCTTGTGGTTTCACCTGCTTGTCGTCATGGAGAAAGGCACTGTGGGACATTCTAAACAAAGCAACATCTCCAGGGAGACAAGTGAGTGCTTTGCCCTCCACCAGAAAAGTGACATAGTGCATCAGTGTTGTTTTGCTAAACAATTTATACAGATTTTGTTTGTCCAAGAGTAAATATTGTAATTTCTGAAACAAGTCTCCCCTCACAGCAACAAAAACAGGATTTGGTATTAATTGAAGAATGCACTGAAAAACAAGATAGAAAATGTATAGAAATGAAACTTGTTAAATGGTTCCAGAGTAGTTGCAACTTTAGAGACTTGGAAAATAAAGTTGCCAACAGGTTACGAGATGGCGGGGAAAAGGTGAAAGAGGAGCTCAACCAAACAGCTGCAGTTTAAATCCTAACACCAAAGTCAACACTAGCGCAGTATGTACGCACCACAGGATACAAGAGCACAAAGTCTTTTTCTCTTAGTGGCAAGTTCCTACTATTTTCAACACGCTTTTAGAGAACAAAACAGACTACACAATCTCACTCCTTCGACGCACTCATCAAATGGCGGAGGTTGGAGGTAACAAGCTGAGATTAGCCTTGTTCACTGATTTCACATTACTACATTTATTTATCAATTTGTAGCTAAATTTTAGAGTTTAGCTCCAAAAGGACTCAATGATGACTTTAATTTGAGCATTTTTTTTGTAAATATTGTATTGTAAATAATCATTATGTTCTTGCTTCTGTTGGGTTGTATGTGGGCTGTATTATAAGATTCACTGTGTATATGTAGATATGTATATAGCACAGCAGTCTCATTCTATAGTTGGGTGCAGATTTACTATATCTATCTATATATATTCGAATATTCTCCAGCTTTATTTTTCAATTATTGCTTCATGACTATTATTACTATTATTATTATTATTAGTTACATTACACTATTTTGATTGATTGCCTTTGGATTTTGAATTATGTTGTTTTGGGTACACTGTTCATTCACGATGTGTCACCCTAGGGTGCTCGCCACACCCTATTTAAGATGGCCACCTTTAGCTCTTACTCCATTTTGCCTGATGAGGGCCTAGGGCCGAAACGTTACATGTTTTAATAAATTTCTCACTGTGCAAGTAAGACGGAGTGCGGGATTGTTTTCTCCCTGTTTAAGAGGTAAAAGATGCTGATGATGTTGAAAAACTGTTGGCTAATGCTAGCTAGCTTGTGACTATAATATTATTTGAGAGAGATTTGTTTAACAGCACAAATCAGCTCAACTATTGTAGTTCCAACTAAGTCAGCTCTTTCTGGTCAGACTGAGTTAAAATAATCTCAGATTAAGTCTAACTTGAGTAACAGCTTCAGACAGAGTAGTGCTTTCAGTTAGCTTCACACCCCCAGGGAATGCAGCTGCAATAGGTTGGTAATTATACATATAGTACAGTTGGTTTAAAGCTAAAATGCATCTTTCTGATCTGAATGGTCACTGCTAAACCCCAGCACCTGCACCAGTCATGAGTTAGTGCTAGTGCAGCTTCTGAAGCTCAGGGAGGGAATTCTGGAGGTTCTGAGCTTCACATGAGACATGGTCTGTCCAGATACTGAGAGACGTCCTAAATCCGGAGTTGAACACATTGGTAACCCATGTTCAGTTGTGATTGTAATATATGTTTTAAGTAAGAGATTAAAGTAGTTGTTATACAAGGGAAATACTATTGCATTTCTTCTTCAAAAGGTTTAGACTATACCGTAAAATTTCTTCAAACCAGTGTTTCTCTCCTCTCATGTTTTACTTTTCAGATCTTTGACATGGAGGAGTGAATGTCCTCCATTGTTCTCCTTCTTCATCACAGCTGTTAGTGTGTGTGTATGTGTGTGTGTGTGTGTGTGTGTGTGTGTGTGTGTGTGTGTGTGTGTGTGTGTGTGCGCGTGTGTGTGTGCGTGCTGTGACCGCACTTGCATTTCCACAAATCTGACTGACTTTTTTGGCCTCGAGGAGCCTTCTCCTGTGTATTTCCATGGAAATGTTGTGCCTTTGGCTTTAATCTTCTATATTCTCTATCTCCATAGAGAATGCTATATTAATTATAGTTTTCCTTAAGGTAGGTGCTCTGGATTGTTAATGACATTCATTTATACAGTTTATTTGTTACTATTTCTCTTACTCAACCCACATTACATAGGCTGAAAACAGGGTCAGCCCTAAAACTGTCCCTTGTGGATCCCCTTTGAAGATCTCATTTGTCACTGATGAAGAATAGCTATAGTAAGAGAGAGTGAATAGTAAGTAAGTAGTAAGCAGAGTAAATGTATCAACAAATATGCATAAATGTATCCCCCACATCAGTGCATTTAATCATTTTACATATTCCATGTACACTGCCTGACAAAAGTATTAGGACGATTGTGTATTTCTGAACTCTGGACGAAACTTCTGGTTCCAACAAGATAATAACCCAAAGCACTCAAACTTACAAACTGTGTAAGGGTCATTTGGAGACGTGTGAGCAGCGTCATCAACTGCAGGTTATGACATGGCCGCCCCAGTCTCCTGACCTGTCACCCGTCGAAAAAGTGTGGGATTATTTGGATATTAAAGTGCGCTCCAGGAAACCGACTAACATTAAACACCTGTGGAAATGTCTTCAGGATGAGTGGAAAACTATAGAGGATGGACATCTTGAAAAATTGGTGGACAGAATGCCTCGAATTTGTAAAGCTGTAATTAAGGCCAAAGGTGGTTATTTTGATGAAAAAGTTACATTTTACATTTTTGCAATAATATGCCTTTACACATGATGAAATTTGCTTTAATATATCAATAAATTGATTTGTTGTCATTACCAATATGTCATGTTATCATTATGAAAGTTCAGAAATACACAATCGTCCTAATACTTTTGTCAGGTAGTGTATTTTTTTTCCAAACACAGTCTGCAAATGCATTTTTTTTCATTAGGCTAGTTCACTTCAGAAGACTAAATCACAAATGGTCATTGAAAGAAGTGCAATACTGCTGGCCGCTGAAGAGTCTAGCAAGAAAAGAGAGATGAGTGAGAGGCAGAGAAAATCAGAAAGAGAAGGAGAAAAGAGAGGGAGGAGAGAGAGAAAGAAAGAAAGAGCAGAAGGCAGAAACAAGAGAGAAACAAAAGATAGAGAGCAACAAAGGGAGGATACAGAGAGGGAAAAGAGGGAGAGAAGGTGAGAGAGAGCGAGAGAAAGAGGGAGAATAGAGGGAGAGTGTTTATGGGACAAATTGGTTTCAGAGCCCCGTTGATAATGTGGAAGACAGACGGGCGGACAAATGTGTGGGGAAAACCACAACAGCACTCTAACCGGATCCACAGCTCTTACTGGAAATGTTTGTTGGAACCTGAGCATCTGTGGCGAGCCAATATGGTGGCGCAAGAAAGAGCTTGTGTGTGCTCCAAACAAACAAGCATTGTGCAAGTGTGAGAAATTATAGCAAGCAGAATGTGAAGGATTAGTTAGTGAATGTTATCCAGGAAGATAAAATACATAAGACAGTGATCCTCCAGTACCAACACTGGGATTGCATGTCAGCACTGATCCTAAAAATTTGGGTTGAATCTATGATATTAGTTCAGCAGATATTGTGGTCGGGCAACAGCAGCTCAGCTGGTACAGTGATCTGAAGGTTGGTGGTTCGATTCCAGCTCCCACAGATGAATGCTGTCATTATGTCCTTGGGCAAGACAATTAACCCACCTCCTCCTCAGTGTTTGCGTACACTGGTGTATGAATGTGTGCGTGAGTGTCTTGATGTAAAACTCTTTGAGTGCCTTGAAGGTGGAAAAGTGCTATATAAAAATGTGACCATTTACGTATATGCGTGAAAAGTCTCTCAGTCGTCCAGGTAGAATCCATGATAAAAAGAGAAGTTCAATTTGTCAACTGGACAAAATTTGTTTGGTTGAAAACATTTCGCCGCTCATCCGAGAGGCTTCATCAGCTCTGGTTATTGTACTGGTTAGACACTGCTTATATCTCGCTCCCAGGAGGCGCGTCCTACCCTGAAAAAGCTCTGAAAGCGAACCCCCCTAATCTGTCTCTTTGTTTTCCAAATTACTCTGGCGACTAGTTACGACCCCCTATTCAAAGTCTAACGACCCTCTCCACCCCTCTGCCCTGGCTCGTCTGCCCTAACGTTTCTTTGTCTGTTTTGATGTGGTTTAAGAATGGAATTATAGATGGGAGACAAGTTATGTCTAACTCCAAGACAAGTTATGTCTAACTGGTGGAGTTAGACATAACTTGTCTCCCATCTATAATTCCATTCTTAAACCACATCAAAACAGACAAAGAAACGTTAGGGCAGACGAGCCAGGGCAGAGGGGTGGAGAGGGTCGTTAGACTTTGAATAGGGGGTCGTAACTAGTCGCCAGAGTAATTTGGAAAACAAAGAGACAGATTAGGGGGGTTCGCTTTCAGAGCTTTTTCAGGGTAGGACGCGCCTCCTGGGAGCGAGATATAAGCAGTGTCTAACCAGTACAATAACCAGAGCTGACGAAGCCTCTCGGATGAGCGGCGAAACGTTTTCAACCAAACAAACTTTGTCCAGTTGACAAATTGAACTTCTCTTTTTATCATTTACGTATATGTATGTAATAAGACAAATACTTTACTGACTAATGTTAGTCTCAATAGGTCTCATAATGTTGAAACTTTTATTCATATAAAACTGTCCCATAGGTATTTGAAGGATATACTATTATACTGTATACACATACTATATACTATACTATACTATACTATACTATATTATACTATACTATACTATACTACCATACTACATAGGATAGATACTATATATACAGTTTTTTAAATATGTTTTAAGGAAATAAAAGTTCAGTTCCTATGATGATATTGGGTCTCGGTAGATACTTAAAGCTACCATTTGTAATTAGATTGGCTAACCCACCTCTGCTGCATTCTCACATAACACCATTAGATGCTATCTACATTACTGCTGTCTGGTATGTGCCTGCTTTGGCCCAACAGAAGAACACCAAAGATTAACCTGAACCAAGGCAGGGGGAGAGTGTTCGCTTTGCCATCTACTGATGAAAAAAAAGTAAAAATAAAAATGTAACAGGTTTAAAGATTTTAGCTTTAAGGCCAAAGTATCAGCATTAGAGTGGTGCATCAAGTAAAGATATGAGCCTTTGATTAATGGATCAGCAGTTTATTTCAGTACACTTTCTTCTGCGGGGTTGTATTTTCGCATTATTCAGGAGGTTCAGGTGCTTTTACAGGTACAATGTTTTGAAGTAGAGAAATGCATCTTTAACTGAAATTTGAATAGTGTAAGTATCTTTTCCAGAATATGTTTGAAATACGAGCTTTTGGCCAGCTATTTTGGTAATAAGAGATTTTAATTTTTTTTTGGTTGTGGATGGTGGGATCACATTTTAATCAGGACTGAGATATTAGGCATATATAAGGCACCTGCACCTATTTCTTTCTCTTTTTTTGCCCTAAATTGTCCTGCCCAATATAGAGATACACTGTATAAATAAATGCATCTAATTAGAAATCTGACAATCAGGAAGTGTGCATTAGCATACTAGACTTATTAGATCAGTTGTTCTGTTTTTCTTGTTTTTAAGATAGTACAAATCAGGTCCAAAGCCATTCATTTTCAGTCACATACGTAATTTTAGTCAGATCTGTTTTGTAGCGAGCTGATACCAGTTAACCTCCCCTTGTCCTAGCCTTGTTCTGTCCTTTACATCCTCTTTGGGTTCACTTGTTGGCGGAGGAACAAAATGGAGGATCTGTGGCCATTCGTCCTTATCACAGACGTTTTTGTCAATTTGTGCGAGTATTGATCAGTCAGGGAAGCTGAGCACTCACTGCACATCCCAGCAGAGGTGATAGAGGAGTACACCCAACTGAGACACACCCTATAGCTCCCCGCCTTGTGATGTGAACAGAGGAGGATTGGCCACAACAAAACAATAGACCCCGTGACCCGGATGTTAATGCGTTAACCTCCAGCTTCTCAAAGATTGACCACTCTCAGTGGTTTGAGAAACTGCTGGGAGTGCGTGCGGAGCTTGGACTTTCAATTTGAGCAACAAAAGACCCAAAAGAAGAGACATGTCAAGTACTACTAGTTCCTTGTTCTAGTGGCGAACAGTCATTTTACAAAAGAGATCAATTCAGCCAGACCACTGCAAGGAGTAAATAGCCACACAAGGACAATTCACTGTAGTCTACTGCTGTCTATAAGCCAGTACTGTGTATTGTCTATGGTTATAAAGTATTATGGTGATACACTGTATAAACTCAAATCTAGTCAAGGTAAAGGTGCATTGTGTAACTTTTCTATTCTTAATTTAAGTCATTTTAAACTTCCCTAGAAATTGCTTTTTGCAGTGTATATTACTCTACAAAACATGGATTTTACTTTCCTGTTTTTAAGATAAGATAAGATAGGATAAAACTTTATTGATCTTACACAGGAGAAATTCACTTGCCACATTAGCTCAAGGGCAGTTTAGTGCAAAAAAGTTAGAACAAAAATGTGCGTACAAACAAGTAATAATAATAATAATTGTTATTTGCCATTTTGAGAAGTATGGGTTTCAGTTTCCTTTTATAGGCAACATTTTTAGGAATTTTCAGCATTCAAATACTGGAATATTTTGATTCAAATGTCAGTTGCTATGGCCACAGTTCTACTTTTTCATCAGCAAATCATGCCTCTATCCAGCTATGCACCAAGTTCTCCTCTCCCCCAGCTGTACAGAATAATAACCTTGAGGTCTCATAATCACTTTGAGCTGGTCCGCGAATGTAGGCTGTTCAATTATGAAAAATATCGAATAATAATAATAATAATAATAATAATAATAATAATAATAATAATAATAATAATAATAATAATAATAAATATAGCCGCAAGCGGCGATGATCGGCCCTCGCTTGCACTCACTGGGGGGTGGCGCTAACGCGCCATTTTCCTCCCCTTTTTTCTAGCTGGATGCATGTGTGAGTTTGTGCGTTATCTGGATGCATTTGTGTTGAATGCCTGGGGTTGAGGTGGGGAGGGGTTGTTTTTTTGTGCCTTTTAATTTCAATTATTTTAAGAGGAGGGTCAATCATAAGCCTTTCCTGCACTGTTCTGTTATTTTCTTTTTCTTTTGTGTGTATTTTTGTTCTTTTAAATGCTGGGTGCAAACATTAAAAAAATCAATTGAATAAATAAAAATATGAGGACAGAAAATGGTGCCTTTGACACCAGGTCACATGGCCTATCCAATATGGCTGGCTGGTTGCCTAGCAACGACGTAATATACTTTTTTATTCCTATTCCCATGATGCATCTATGTACAGAATTTGGTGTGGCTATACCAAACTTTGTCGAGCATCCTATTGGCGGGGACAGAGGTTTGGCCTGTTACCATGGCAACACGATGTGAGATGGCATGGGGGTGTCACTATGTTTTTTGATCAAGACCATGTCACGAATGTGTGGTCCAAATTTGGTGTCTCTACGGCAAAGTAAAATTCTTCTTTTCCATGCAATTACCCTAGGGGGCGCTATTATGGCCATTTCAGATTTTTTTTATGTCAATCTGTTCAGGGCCAGGGTGTACACCAACGAGTAAAGTTTGAGTGAAATCAGCCAAACTATTAGCACATTATCACTCGTCCAAGTTTGACAGGAAGTAGCGCCGTCACCACCAGGTCACATGGTTTATCCTATATGGGTGGTTGGTTGCCAAGCAATGGCGTAATGTACTTTTTTGTTCCTCTTCCCATGATGCATCTGTGTACCAAATTTGGTTTGACTATGACAAAGTTTTTGCCTGGCGTTCCATTGGCGAGGACAGATGTTTGGCCTGTTGCCATGGCAACACGATGGGACATGGCGTGTTGGCGTCATTGAGTTTTTTGATCGAGACCCTGTCATGAATGTGTGTACCAAATTTGGTATGTCTATGACAAAGTAAAATTTTTCTGTTCCATGCAATTACTCTAGGGGGCGTTATAACGGCTATTTTAGATTTTTTATATCAATCTGTTTAGGGCCAGGGTGTCTAACAACGATTAAAGTTTGAGTTAAATCGGCCAAACTGAGTGCATTATCACTCGTCGAAGTTTGATCGGAAGTGGCGCCTTCGCCACCAGGTCGCATGGTCTATGCAATATGGCTGGATGGTTGCCTAGCAATGGTATAATATACTTTTGTTTCTATTCCCATAATGCATCTGTGTACCAAATTTGATTTGACTACACCAAAGTTTTTGCCAGGCGTCCCATTGGCAAGGACAGATGTTTAGCCAGTTACCATGGCAACACAATGGGAGATGGCGCGGGGGCGTCATTGAGTTTTTTGATCGAGATCCTGTCACAAATGTGTGTACCAAATTTGGTATGTCTACGACAAAGTAAAATTTTACACTTCCATGCAATCTCCCTAGGGGGCGCTATAGTGTCCATTTTAGATTTTCTCATATCAATCTGTTCAGGGCCGGGGTGTCCATGAACAATTGAAGTTTGAGTGAAATCGGCCAAAGTATGTGCCAATTATCACTCGCCGAATTTGATGGCGAGCCGCAAAAGACACACCTGTAATTTGTGGCGTTGTCACGGAAACACCGTTCACTCTTTTAGAATGCTTTTAACAACTTTTAATGTGACACTTGTCTAGATGATACAGCACGATTCTGGTGAGTCTGGGTCAAAAACCCTAGGAGGAGTTCGTTAAAATACGAGGACAAGAAAATGCGCCTTCAACTCTGGGTCGCGTGCTCAGGCCAATATGGCTAACTTCCTGTTGGTCGCCTAGCAACCGTTTAATATACTTTTTTGTTCCTATTCCCATGATGCATCTGTGTACCAAATTTGGTTTGGCTACGACAAAGTTTTTGCCTGGTGTCTCATTGGTGATGACAGATGTTTGGCCTGTTGCCATGGCAACACGATGGGACATGGCGTATTGGCGTCATTGAGTTTTTTGACCGAGACCATCTCACGAATGTGTGTACCAAATTTGGTATGTCTACGACAAAGTAAAATTTTGCGCTTCTATGCAGTCTCCCTAGGTGGCGCTATAGCACCCATTTCAGATTTTCTTATATCAATCTGTTCAGGGCTGGGGTGTCCACCAACGATTAAAGTTTGAGTGAAATCGGCCAAAGTATGTGCCAATTATCACTCGTCGAATTTGATGGCGAGCCGCAAAAACGAACCTGAAATTTGTGGCGTTGTCACGGAAACACCGTTCACTCTTTTAGAACGCTTTTAACAACTTTTAATGTCCCACTTGTCTAGATGATACAGCACGATTCTGGTGAGTCTGGGTCAAAAACCCTAGGAGGAGTTCGTTAAAATACGAGGACAGGAAAATGCGCCCTCGGGGCCAGGTCACGTGCTCGGTCCAAAATGGCCGACTTCCTGTTGGTCGCCTAGCAACCGCATAATATACTTTTTTGTTCCTCTTCCCATGATGCATCTGTGTACCAAATTTGGTTTGGCTACGACAAAGGTTTTGCCTGGCGTCCCATTGGCAAGGAGAGAAGATTGGCCTGTTGCCATGGCAACACGATGGGATATGGCGTGTTGGTGTCATTGAGTTTTTTGATTGATACCCCGTCACGAATATGTGTACCAAATTTGGTATGTCTACGACAAAGTAAAATTTTGCGCTTCCATGCAATCTCCCTAGGTGGCGCTATAGCACCTATTTCAGATTTTCTTATATTAATCTGTTCAGGGCCGGGGTGTCCACCAACGATTAAAGTTTGAGTGAAATCGGCCAAAGTATGCGCGAATTATCGCTTGTCGAAGTTTGATGGCGAGCCGCAAAAACGAACACGAAATTTGTGGCGTTGTCACGGAAACACCGTTCACTCTTTTAGAACGCTTTTAACAACTTTTAATGTCCCACTTGTCTAGATGATACAGCACGATTCTGGTGAGTCTGGGTCAAAAACCCTAGGAGGAGTTCGTTAAAATACGAGGAGAGGAAAATGCGCCTTCAACTCCGGGTCGCGTGCTCAGGCCAATATGGCTAACTTCCTGTTGGTCGCCTAGCAACCGTTTAATATACTTTTTTGTTCCTATTCCCATGATGCATCTGTGTACCAAATTTGGTTTGGCTACGACAAAGTTTTTGCCTGGTGTCTCATTGGTGATTACAGATGTTTGGCCTGTTGCCATGGCAACACGATGGGACATGGCGTATTGGCGTCATTGAGTTTTTTGACCGAGACCCTGTCACGAATGTGTGTACCAAATTTGGTATGTCTACGACAAAGTAAAATTTTGCGCTTCTATGCAGTCTCCCTAGGTGGCGCTATAGCACCCATTTCAGATTTTCTTATATCAATCTGTTCAGGGCCGGGGTGTCCACCAACGATTGAAGTTTGAGTGAAATCGGCCAAAGTATGCGCGAATTATCGCTCATCGAAATTTGATGGCGAGCCACAAAAACGAACCTGAAATTTGTGGCGTTGTCACGGAAACACCGTTCACTCTTTTAGAACGCTTTTAACAACTTTTAATGTCCCACTTGTCTAGATGATACAGCACGATTCTGGTGAGTCTGGGTCAAAAACCCTAGGAGGAGTTCGTTAAAATACGAGGACAGGAAAATGCGCTCTCGGTGCTGGGTCACGTGCTCGTTCCAATATGGCCGACTTCCTGTTGGTCGCCTAGCAACGGTGTAATATAGTTTTTTGTTCCTATTCCCATGATGCATCTGTGTACCAAATTTGGTTTGGCTACGACAAAGTTTTTCCTGGGTGTCCCATTAGCAAGGAGATAAGTTTAGCCTGTTGCCATGGCAACACGATGGGACATGGCGTGTTGGTGTCATTGAGTTTTTTGATCGAGACCCCGTCATGAATATGTGTACCAAATTTGGTATGTCTACGACAAAGTAAAATTTTGCGCTTCCATGCAATCTCCCTAGGTGGCGCTATAGCACCCATTTCAGATTTTCTTATATTAATCTGTTCAGGGCCGGGGTGTCCACCAACGATTAAAGTTTGAGTGAAATCGGCCAAAGTATGCGCGAATTATCGCTCGTCGAAGGTTGATGGCGAATCGCAAAAACGAACCCGAAATTTGTGGCGTTGTCACGGAAACACTGTTCACTCTTTTAGAACGCTTTTAACAACTTTTAATGTCCCACTTGTCTAGATGATACAGCACAATTCTGGTGAGTCTGGGTCAAAAACCCTAGGAGGAGTTCGTTAAAATACGAGGACAGGAAACTCCGCCTTCGGCGCCGGGTCACGTGCTCGTTCCAATATGGCCGACTTCCTGTTGGTCGCCTAGCAACAGCATAATATATTTTTTGGTTCGTAACGACATGACCTATCCACCACCTGAATTTCATTTGTCTACGACAAAGTTCATTTTTCGGGTATAGCCATTGGCGCAATGTATTTTGATTTTCTAGGGGGCGCTGTCGAGCCATTTTTTAAGATTTTTTAATACAGATTATTTTTAACCCGTTTTTTTGGCATTCTTGAATTTTGTCCAAAATTTCGTCAGTTTTCGTCCGTGGGAAGTACCCGAAACCTGCAAAAAGGGGGGGAGAAAAATAATAAGAATAAATAAAAATAAATAATAATAAGAAAAACCAGAACAATAACAATATGGTGCCACCTATGGTGGCAATATATATATCAATGGAAAGGGCTCGTGTCCAGTAACGCACCCGTGGGGTCCATTGTCAATGACGAGCGCGTTGCGCTCGTCATTGACCTCATCGATTACTCACTTGCCCAATACATATTTTTGACGTTTACGATGGTTAACGATTACAATTATGCCGCTTTCGCGGCAATGGGCAGTGCCAGTCTGTGCTATTGGATCCTATGAGTGTCACTATAGTGTGGCATTGAGTGTTTGGAAAAGGGAGAGCGCTTCGCGCTCTGGTTTTGTGGGCACACATGACATCGTGCACTGCGTGCACGATGTCATGTGTGCCCACAAAACAATTACAATTTTGCCGCCACGGGCGGTGCCACCGTGCCAGGTCAGCGGGCACCAGTCGTTGACATGAGTGCTAGGTGTTTAAAAAGGGGAGAGCGCTTCGCGCTCTGCTGCGTGCACAAAACAAAGCGCTTCGCGCTTTGTTTTGTGCACGCTGGTGGGCCGAGAATGTTTTGGGGTGAACAATTACAATTTGGCCGCTATCGCGGCCACGGGCGATGCCACCGTGCCAAGTCAGCGGGCACCAGTCGTTGACATGAGTGCTAGGTGTTTAAAAAGGGGAGAGCGCTTCGCGCTCTGCTGCGTGCACAAAACAAAGCGCTTCGCGCTTTGTTTTGTGCACGCTGGTTCTGCAGTGCTTCGCACTGCAGAACAGTAACAAAAGGCCCTACGCTTTAGCGCTCGGGCCTAATAATAATAGGGCGGCAGTAGCTCAGTTGGTAGAGCATATGCCTCGTGATGCAGGTGTTGGCGGTTCGAATCCCGCTCTTGATGGGTTGACCGCATGTGATCCCAGCTCCCACAGATGAGCGCTGCCGTTGTGTCCTTGGGCAAGACACTTAACCCCACCATGCCCCCAGTGTCTGCGGACATTGGTAGCCCCCATGACAGAAGATACATCAAGGCCTGTTGTGACGTGAGCCGTCCTCCTGTGGACCCACCACCCGCGGAAGGATTCATGGGGGCTGGTGCATTGTGTTCTGGGCAGCAGAACACTGCTTGGACTGCTGCCCCCGCAACCCAGAAAATGGAAAAGCGGAAGAAAATGAATGAATGAATGAATAATAATAATATATCAGATATTTTGAACAATTATAAAATTGTCAGAAATTCATAGGGTTAAAAAATATATAATACAGTATATCAGAACTTATTTTTATATTTATATTTAATTACTGAAGTCAGTCAGTGTTTTGTGACTTTTTATAAGCAATTGTATATTAGCGGAACAAGTGCCCACATCAAAACTGATTTTTCTATCACACCATTTTCATCTGCATGACCAAAATTCTATAAATAAAGCAGCCTTCTTTTCCATCCTAGAGTTTCATCTTCTGCTTTCACAAGTTTGCCTCTCCAATGCTCTATTCACAGAGCCCCTTGTTAACATGCTACAGAAAATGTGTTGATATGCAATTTAATCTGCTTGTTAGGAACACAAGGGGTGTTGATTTAATCTAATGACCGATTGTGAGAAACTGTTCAATCTGTCATAAATGAGATCTTATTTTCTCATAGTTTTTTTTTTTTTAGTTTTTTTTTAGTATTTCTTCATTCTTTTAGAGAAAATTCAGAGGAAACAAAGAGATATGGGTTTTTCTTGATGCTAGCGCAGTGTGAGTTTTCCTGGTTGATAACAGCATGTTTTCTTTTGTTCAGATAGTTTACACACACATACACACAAACACACACGCACGCACGCACACACACCTGTTAAACCACACATACAAACTGAACAGCTATGAGTGCATGCTGATACACCCCCTGTTTGAATGTGATGCCAGATGCTTTTGTTTTTCCTCATAGTCGACACACAATTTAAATTTAATGGCAAATGCAACTTTAAATGCCAACATATGCTTCTCTATGTCTTCCCTTTTAAATGCAAGCTGTAGTAGGTGAATCCTCCAGCTACAAGACAACTGGCAACAGCTTTACATGTAGCTGTCATAAAAAAACAGTAAGTTCCATTGATAATAACAGTAAAAAAAAAATTTAAAAAAAAAAAGGACACAGCCACTAAAACATCAGGAAGCCAGTGCTGACAGTGCAAACTATGGAAAAAAAGAGGGAAAAAAACACAACCTTTGCATATTGGAAAAAGGCAGCCGAAAGCTTCCCCCAGAAAGCCAATTACCATACTCCCATTTCAATTTGAACGCCCACATGGAAAAAAGAAGCGAGACGTTAGCATGCTATTGGAAATTGAATGAGTCTGCAATTTGGCAAGATAAAGATGCAAGATGGAGGTAGAGAGGGAGGTAAAAATGGAGTTTGCTGAGATGGCAATCCACGGAGAAAGGTGAAGAGAAGGGTGGAAAGGAGGAAGAGGAGAGGAGTAAAGGAGAGGAAGAGGAGTCAAGGAGAAGAAGTGGAGAGGAAGAGCAGACAGGGGAGTTCTGGTGTGGCGGTGCCCACTTAAGGCACACTGACACAGAGAAGCATGCGCGCTGTCAGTCAGGTTCAGTCCGCTGAGGGGAGGAAGAGGGGAGGGGGCAGAGGAGTAGGACTTCATGAAATGTTGGATAAAGAGAAAAGGTTGTCAAAAGCTTGTAGCGAAACAAGCTACGGATGTGAGCAGGTGAAAAAAATCATATAAATATGACAAAATTGGTTGCCTTCTCTAATACAAGATGTGTGTAGAATCCCTTAGTCTTCCAAGAAGAATCCATGGCAAAAGGAGAAAATTCAATTTGTCAACTGGACAAAAGTTTATTACATTACAACACAGGGCTCAAGTAGTTCCTACAAGCACAGAGGGAAAGGAGAAAGAAGAACATGTGGAGAAAGCCATCTCTGTTTGTGGATATCCAAAATAGGCTTTCAATAAAACTAAGAGAGACAAGAAACAAGACAACAGAGAATTAGAACCCAGGAGAAAAGGTGTAACTATTCCTCACCTGGCTTGTGTTTTTGAAAAACTACAGAGGATTTTCAGACAACATGAAATCCCAGGCTATTTCAAACCCACAAAAACTTTAAGACAGGAACTGGTCCACCCAAAGGACAAAACACCGAGCCACAAAAAAATGTGGTCCACTCCATTCAGTGTAGTGAAGACTGCAGTGAGTGCTACACTGGAGAAACAAAACAGTCACTTCACAGGAAGATGTATCAACACAGACAGGAGAGTCAGAGTGGACCTTCATCTGCCGTACATCTCCACCTAGAAGCCACGGGCCATTCCTTTAAGGACAGAGAGGTACAGATCTTAGCCAGAGAAAAGAACTGGTTTGAGAGGCGACAAAGAGAATCCTTCCTTGAACAGAAATGGACAGTCTCAGACATCATTTGTCTCCCATTTATAATCTTAAGATGCGTGAAAAGTCCCTCAGTCGTCCAGGTAGAATCCATGATAAAAGGAGAAGTTCAATTTATCAACTGGACAAAGTTTGTTTGGTTGAAAACGTTTCGCCGCTCATCCGAGAGGCTTCGTCAGCTCTGGTTCTAGTACTGGTTAGACACTGCTTATATCCAGCTGCAGGGAGGAGCTCCTACACTGAAATAGCTCTGAAACTATCTCCACTAATCTGTCTCTTTGTTTTTCAAATTACTCTGGCGACTAGTTTCGCCCCCCTATTCACGTCTAACGACCCTCTCCACCCCTCTGCCCTGGATCGTCTGCCCTAATGTTTCTTTGTCTGTTTTTGACTTGGTTTAAGAATCGAATTATAAATGGGAGACAAGTTATGTCTAACTCCCCCATTTCTGTTTAACGACGGATTCTCTTTTTTGAGATCTGAACCTCACTGTCCTCAAAAGAATGGTCCGTGGCTTCTAGGTGAAGATGTACGGCAGATGATGGTCCACTCTGGCACGCCCGCCTGTGTTGGTACATCCTCTTGTGAAATGGCTATAATGCTATCCTCAAACCTTAAAAAAAAAAAAAAAAAAAGCCAGTTCAGGTCCAGAGGTGTGAAAACACCATTATGGCCCTGAATGGTTCTGCTAACAAGACCCCACACTCCACTCCCACTGCATATTTAATAGGCCCACCTAACTAACAGAAACTGAAAACAAATAGGTGTGGTAGTTTCAAAGTAATTTCATTGTAGTTAGCTCCTCCCTTCAGGCAGATATATACAGTGTCCACCAGCGTCTGACCAGAGCTGAAAAAGCAGCTTGGATGACATATATTCGACCAAATAAACATTTGTCCACTTGACAAATTGAATTTCCCATTTTGCCTTCTCCAATACAAGTTCAGAATTCGTGAACAGGTGAATTAGCCATTCAGGGACATGCATAGTCCTTTTCATTCATTCATTCATTCATTTTCTTCCGCTTTTTCCATTTTCTGGGTCGCGGGGGCAGCAGTCCAAGCAGTGTTCTGCTGCCCAGAACACAATGCACCAGCCCCCATGAATCCTCCCGCGGGTGGTGGGTCCACAGGAGGACGGCTCACGTCACAACAGGCCTTGATGTATCTTCTGCCATGGGGGCTACCAGTGTCCACAGACACTGGGGGCAAGGTGGGGTTAAGTGTCTTGCCCAAGGACACAACGGCAGCGCTCATCTGTGGGAGCTGGGATCATATGCGGTCCACCCGTCAAGAGCGGGATTCGAACTGCAAACCCCTGGATGGACATGCATAGTCCATCTGTATCAAAACAAATATGACATATTACGAGGAAAAAAAAACATAAAAATCACAGAATTGAAAAACATAGATTTCAACAAAACTAATGAGCGAAGCACTAAACTCTGTTAGTATAATTTTGTTCAAAATAATAGGTGACCAGTGACTTCCTTCATTTCACATACATCACTGGACTTGTCTTGAAGAGTTTTGGGGAGTGTTCATACATTCTATTCTGTCCTGGTTTGAGCCCTGTTTAAGTCTTAATGTAAATTTGGTCCTGGTTTAGTCCTGGTCTAATCTTCATTTACTTCTGGGATTAGTTCTGTTTTTTGATGTGGTGACTGTGTGAATTTAAGTTCTTATACAGGTCTGGATTTGCATGAGAGGTTGTATTAAAGAAAATGCTAATATAATTGTTTTCATAATTGTGGTATCAAAATCAGTATGAAGCATTTTAGTCAGTTTCCAGTCGGATTTGATTCTTGTACTATTAAACTAGAGAAGATGCAAGCATTGGTTTAGCAAAAATGCCTGTACATTGAAGAATGTTCTGACAGCACAACACCACTTTTACCCCATCTTCAGTTATCTTGGTCTTCTTGACCCTGTTTAGGCCCCCCCCCCCCATGGCTAAAAGTTGCGAAATGTCTAAACTGAGCATTTGCGGTCCTTTTCTGCGTTACACAAAACCAGTGTTCAAACGGGCGAGTTCGGACAAGGCACCTTTTTGACGTCAGATCGGCAAATGCAGCTCCAGCCCTTCCCTCTGTCTCCGCTCAGCGTCCCTGTATATCCCGCCCATAGAGTTTGGACTGTGAATGCGCTACAATGCGAAATACGTTTTTTTATTTGCCTGGAGGCACGTCCGAGTGTTTCTAGGCTCGCAAGTCCCTTACCCGACCCTCTGGACCTCTGAAATGGTCTAATTGAAGTGGTTTAATTTTATTTTCTGTATAAATATGCTTTTTTTTCATTGCAAAGTCTCTCATCTGTCTTCTTGTGTAAAACACGGAAGAGAGCAGATAGCTGCGCCGAGCTGCGCTGAGGAGCGGGGGAACTCCCCCCCCCGCGCTCCTTAGCCAATCTCTCTGTCCTTCTCATTTGCATTGAAGCAACAACGCCCATTATAGAGTGTTCTGAGTGAGGAAAATGACTCTTTCTCATCTTATCTCTGTTTCTCATGCAGTGAGTGTTGATTTTGAAGAAGGATTCATTTACAGTATTAGGGAACCATTAAGGAGCCATATAAAAGCATCAAGAAGTACCATGTCATGGGATCTTTAAAGAAAATGCTAATATAATTGTTTTCATAATTGTGGTATCAAAATCAGTATGAAGCATTTTAGTCAGTTTCCAGTCGGATTTGATTCTTGTACTATTAAACTAGAAGAGAAGATGTAAGCATTGGTTTAGCAAAAATGCCTGTACATTGAAGAGTGTTATGACAGCACAACACCACTGATACCCCATCTTCAGTTATCTTGGTCTTCTTGATAGTTATCGGAGTAAGCAGTCTGTAAACTAAATGTGGCAACCTCACCATCTTCACTTGTTTCACTGGAGAACATCTATTACTGAGAAACATTCAATCAGATTTCCAAGATCTGACCACTCTGATCAAGTTTTTGTTGTCTAGTCTGAAGATGTTTTTCAGCATTACTCAATCATTATGTTATTTCAATATTATTTTTTCAGATCAAGTGTTTGTTTTCATAACTGACCGTTTCGACTGCTCACTAGCGGTCTTCCTCAGAGTAGACATGTGATGTTGTTGTGACGAGTCTGGTATGAAAACAATCCTTCTGTAAACAGAATCTATCTAAATAAATTATCATAAAACCAAAATTAACCTCACTGGACTATTATACAACCATTTAAAGCATGGAGAGCAGTTTACATATTTCTTAGACAAACTTTATTGATCCACAAGGGAAATGAATCGGACACAGTAGCTCACATATACAATATATTATAATAACAAAGAGAGCAAAAATATAAATGATAATAATTAATCCTGAATTGCTAGCAAAAAAGATAGCAAGAGACTGAAATATATTGAGCTGCACTGGTACTGGCCTGTTTTTTCTTTTGCTTTTGTTTGACAAGGACAGATAGGAGTATAAGAATTCTAGCCACGTTGTCCCCCCCAGAATTCGATTTATTTCAATTTAATGGAGATTTACAGGCTTTACATCTTGATCACTAAACACGTTGCCAAAACCCACAGACGAGATGTAAAGTGGCTAACGCTCACAGAATGAGACAATCAAAGCAGAAAGAAACCCTATTATGATGCATTTTTTTCTACCAACTCCATCACTGTCGAATGAATAAGGCTATGAAATGAAAAGACTAATATTGACAAATACCAGACTGGAATATGATGTAAAATAGATGATGTAAAATAAATGAAAAAAGTGTTGTTGTTTTTTTTTATTTATCGATCACCTATTTTTCTACTTAGAGAGTCTGAAATGGATATGTATTAAAGGGCTCATATTACACTATTTTCTGATCTATGTTCTAACGTTTCCTCATCACAAACATACCTAGAGTTGTGTTTTGTTTTGTTTTATTCACACGTTTAACACACAAACCCTGCATATTTAGGCTATGTTCTTCTCTCAGACTGAAAACACTCTGTTCCACCTTGTGATGTCATGTGGTAATACAGGAAGTGTGTTTTTAAACTCCATACACCTGCACTAGAATCATTGCTCATTTCAGCCGTGGTTGTAAATCTCTACTGAACTAAAGGCAAAAGGTAGCTGTTAACTTGGAAACTAGCACTATATGACATCACAAAGTGGAACAGAGCATTTTGAGTTTTGGAGATGTAGACAGACTAATAATAAGGATTACCATATTTTCCGGATTATAAGTCACACCAGCCATAAAATGCATAATAAAGAAGGAAAAAACATATCAAAGTCGCATTTTTGGGGGAAATTTATTTGATAAAATCCAACACCAAGAACAGACTTGTCATCTTGAGAGGCAATTTAAAATAAAAATAAAAATAGAATAGAGAACAACAGGCTGAATAAGTGTACGGTATGCTAACATTACATGACGCATAAACAACGAACTGAGAATGTGCCTGGTATGTTAACGTAACATCTTAAGAGTTATTCAGATAACTATAGCATAAGAACATGCTAACAAGTTTACCAAACCATCAGGGTCACTCCAAATCACTAAATCCAATGAAATCTTCAATCCACAATCCTAGAGCGCCCTCTTGTGGTTTAGTGTGAAAATAACATGTGAAATGATCATAATGTTAATAATTTTACACATAAGTAGTTCCAGAGTATAAGTCGCACCCCCGGCCAAACTATGAAAAATCTGCGACTTATAATCCGAAAATATGGTACTCAAATGTGTGAATGAAATGAAACACAATTCCAGGTATCTTTTTGAGAAGGTAACATCATTCTAACATGGCTTAAAGATCCCATGACATGGTACTTCTTGATGCTTTTATATGGCTCCTTAATGGTTCCCTAATACTGTAAATGAATCCTTCTTCAAAATCAACACTCAGTGCATGAGAAACAGAGATAGATGAGAAAGAGTAATTTTTCTCTCTCTGAACAGGCTATTATGGGCGTTGTTGCTTGAATGCAAATGAGGAGAAAAGAGCTGGCCTATAGTAGAGGGTGGGGGCGTGGCCAAACTCTCCGCTCTCCGCTGTCAGCTCTCAGCTGATCCATTTCCGTGTTTTTGCATGGGGGGAGAGATGGGAAGTGTTCCATTGGAAAATAACCACATTTCCACAGAAAATAAAATTAAACCACTGCTGTTCAAAGGTCCAGAGGCTCAGATAAAGGACTTCCGAGCCTAGAAACACTTGGACGTGCCTCCAGGCAAATAAAAAAACGCATTTCGCATTGCCTAGCGCATTCGCAGTCCAAACTCTCTGGGCGTGATTTACAGAGACGCTGAGTACAGACAGACGGGGGTGGAACTGCATTTGCATTTCTTTTTTCGATCTGATGTCAATAAGGTGCCTTGTTCAAAATCGCCCGTTTGAGCTCCAATTTTTTCTAACGCAGAAAAGGATCGCAAATGCTCAGTTTAGACATTTCACAACTTTTAACCATGGGGGGGGGGGTAAACAGGGTAGGGGAGCTCACATTAACGTTCAAAAACCTCAGAAAGTAAAAATTTCATGCCATGGGACCTTTAAAGCTCAAAGGAGACAATTGTGTAATATAATACCTTTAACCTTGCTTCAAATGCTCCACAATAAGGCATTAAACTTGTCTATTTGACATTCATTCATACAGTCGTTTCATGTAGTTGAAAAACATGCATATTCACTTTGACCAGGCTAAAATGTAACCTGTACCTTGGGGTTGTTGTCAAATACTTTTCTCCTTACAGATAGTTTAATGTCATACTGTGGAAAATTCTAGACGCCACTATAAAATGTCCATGGAGATGCAGACCCTCCACCAGAAGTTATAGGTAGTGCATCTTTAAAAATTAAAAGTGTTCAGATTTTGGGGTATTATGGTTTAGAACTTTTTTGTATTTGAAATTAGCCAGAGAGAACATTAACATTTAAAAAAAAAAAGAATTAGAAAAAAGATTAAAGGTTGCTTCATTGGAGGATACCAGTATTGTAAACCCAATTTCTCAATTTTTGTAACGTTTTGAGTATTTGTAGTTTGGTAAATAGGGTGCAGGGTTTTCTTTTTTCCACAAATCATCAGAGACAATTTCCTGACAAAACTGCTTCAGTCATGCGTATTAATTCACTTTTACAAAACAAGTTATGGATTTAAAAATAGTTTAAATTCATTGAAGATTTTGTCACCTATTCCAACGTTTATCCACTGACCCTCCACAGATTAGTACTGCTGTACATAGAAGGATCCAATCAGTGAACATTGAGAGGCATTTTCTGAGGACAGCTCTAATTCAATATTAAAATAATCCATCTTGCCCATGTCACTGGATGGTGATGATGGTCTGCACCAAACAACCTTGAGCTAAGAAGCAATCAAGTATGAAATAATCTTTAATTTTCTTATAGCAGCAGCATTCATCTTAATAAACCATAACAGATCATCATGGTTTCATATTGTACCCATGTTCTTTGCAATTAGTGGCTTCCTATTGTGTCAGGCCGGAGGAAACTTTTTTTCCATGTCCAAATTCCTGGCGCAGCAAAAGCTCTCCATGGATCAATAGTGCAGAGGGGAGCCACAACCGGGTCAGAAAACTGAACATGGAAATTAGCTGAGTATGTACAATGCTGATTTTGTAGGCTTGCCCACTGACAAAGAAATGAATAGTCTACAATTTTAATGGTAGGTTTATTTTAACACTGAGAGATAGAATATCAAAAAGAAAATCCAGAAAATCACATTATAGAAAATATATTAATTGATTTGCATTTCATTGTGTGAAATAAGTATTTAAGAGTTCTGGCTCCCACAGACCAGTTAGACACTCCTAATCCATTCGTCACCTGAATTAGACGCCTGTTTTAACTAGTCACCTGTATAAAAGTCACCTGTCCACAGAATCAGTCAATAACTCAAACTCCAAACTCTCCAACATGGGAAAGACCAAAGAGCTGTCAAAGGATGTCAGGGATGAGATTGGAGACCTGCAAAAGGCTGGAATGGGCTACAAAACCATAAGCAAGAAGCTGATGTTAAGGACACAACTGTTGGTGAAATTGTTTGAAAATTTAATAAATACAAAATGATCAGTAATTGATCTCACCTCGTGGGGTTTCATTGATCATGAGAACAGTGAGAAATCAGCCCAGAAGTACACGGGAGGAGCTAGTCAATGATCTCACAGCTGGGACCACAGTCACTAAGTAAACCATTGGTAACACTTTACGCCGTAATGGATTAAAATCCTGCAGTGCTCGCAAGGTCCCCCTGCTTAAGAAGGCACATGTACAGGCCCACCTGAAGTTTACCAATGAACACCTGAATGATTTAGATAGTGACTGGGAGAAGGTGCTAAGGTCAGATGAGACCAGAATTGAGCTCTTTGGCATTAACTCAACTCGCTGTTTGGAGGAAGAGAAATTCTGCCTATAAGAACACCATCCCCACTGTCAAGCACGGAGGTGGAAACATTATGCTTTTGGGGTGTTTTTCTGCCAAGGACGCAGGACATCTTCACCGCATCAACGGGAGGATGGACGGAGCCATGTACCATTAAAATCCGGAGTGACAACCTCCTTCCCTCTGCCAGGAACCTGAAAATGGGAATGGCTCAAGAAGAAGCTCATTAAGGTCATGGAGTGGCCCAGCCAGTCTCCGGACCTTAACCTTATAGAAAACCTATGGATGGAGCTGAAGCACCGAGTTGCCAAGCAACAGGCACAAAACCTTAACGATTTAGAGATGATTTGCAAAGAAGAGTGGACCAAAATTCCTTCTGATATGTGCACAAACCTGGTCATCACGCACTAGAAACATCTGATCTCTGTGCTCTTTTTTGGCTAGAGGGTTCAAATACTTATTTCACTCAATAAAATGCAAATCTGTTTATATACTTTCTTTAGAATTATTTTCTGGCTTTTCGTTTTGATATTCTATTTTTCACTGTTAAAATAAACCTGTTTATATATTGGGTCAACATTCTTAAAAGATGGTATTACGCTGTTTTCTGAGCTTTGTTATAATGTTGTTTCTTCATCAAAAACCTGGAGTTGTTTTGTTTCATTCACACATGTTTAACGCACAAATGTTGCATATTTAGGCTGAGTTGCTCTCTCAAATGGAAAACACTCTGTGATGTCATGTGGTAAAAATTTTAACTCCATACAACTTCATTAGAATCATTTGGATAATTTCTTATAATGGATAATTGGCAATTCCAATTATCCATTATCCAATCTCTACTGCACAAAAATTATAAGGTAGCTGTGAACTTGAAAACTACTGCTGCATGACATCGCAAGGTGGGACAAAGCATTTTGAGCTTTGGAGATGTAGACAGACTATTAATAAAAATAAAGGTGTGTGAATGAAACAAAGGTATGTTTTTCATGAGATAACATCATTATAACATTGTAATTTTGTAATTTTCTGTATAACATTGTAAAATTGAATTTCTCTGTAACTCCTAACCACATCCCCACGGTGCATTACATCACAGCAGCAGAAACGGCCATTAGGAACAACAAGCTCACAGAGACAGAAGCTGAGAGACTCAGCTCAGAGACTGAAATTAACAGCTGCACTGAACAATGCCAAACCTCCACCCTCCAATGTAACACCAGAGGAAAGGAAGGCCATTGTTGCTCTAGAGAAGGACCACAGCATCAACATCCTGCCAGCTGACAAGGGGAGATGCACAGTGATCCTGAACTCAGCTGATTATGAGGCTAATGTGAATAGCCAGAGATGCACACTCCACTCCCACTGCATATTGAATAGGCTTACGTAAACAACAGAAACTGTAAGCAAATAGGTGTGATAGTTTCATAGTAATTTCTTTGTAGTTAGCTCCTCCCTGCTTACCTGGCCAGCCAAATGATATCTCTCTGTATTTGCTATACAGCGCAATGCCATTTGGACACCCTCGCTCCACCCTCGCTCCCCCGGTTAACAACGGACTCCGCGATTCTGATTAGTTCAAAGATGGTGACGTCAGCGCACCCGCCTTTGCCCGCAACGTCACTCTTAGGCAGCGGAAGTTCCTCCTCAGTTTTGAATCAAGATGGCGCATCGGAGAACTGAACGTCCCTTCCATTCAGCTGTAAAATTGGTCTTAAATGACCTAAAACACATCGATTCCTTAAAACCACAGCAGCTGACAGCTCTAGAGGCCTTTCTTTTCAAAAAATATGTTTTTGTATTGCTTCCTACCGGTTTGGTTCACGTCGCTGTCCGTTAACCTTCCTCTGATTGGTTCACTTAGCTGTCTGTCTACGCGCAATGGCATTCTGGACCAAGCATTACCAGACTCGCCGCTGGTACAGCGATGAGTCATGGATTCTTCCAGGCAACCTCCCTGCAGGCAGTTATCAGAAGTGTCCACCAGCACTCTAGCCAGAACTGAAGCAGCTTGAGCTACGAAACATATTCAATCAAATAAACTTTTGTCCAGGTCACAAATTGAATTTCTCCTTGCCATTGTAATAAAGCTCACAAGAGTCAATTTTGTATAATACAGGAGTCAGGGGGTTATTAAAGCAGAGTGCCATTATGAACATAATTGCATAAAATTGCCCAGTCGACCAATTAAATTACCCAATATATAACATAAAAAGAACTTAAAACCATACAATTAAAAGAAGTAGTAGATAATAATATAGTGTAGTACTGGAATAGACCCACATCAAACACAAAGCATGTCTAAAGTGTGAGAAATTTAAAACCATACTTTGCAACATTCTTCATGGAGATGTGTATTTTTCCACATTTTTCAGTGCAATAAACATGACCAAAATGAAAATAAACATGCTTTATTTTAGTCTGTTTTGGCTAAAAAGTGACATACTGTGGCTCTAAATCTTGATTATTCTATTCAGTTTCCAAATCTGATTTGGGCCTGTGAGTATAACTGATCCTACCATCACATTCTGTGCTCTGTCCTCATGTGTCCTGTTGTGCCCCGGTGTTTGTCTCATACCATCATGTTTCACTTCACACCTCCCTTTCAATCTTTCTCCTCTATCTCTCACCCCTTCTATCCCTCTCCTATCTCTCTCTCCCTCTTTTTCTCTCCCACATCGCACCTCTCTTCCTCCTCACTTCACCTAATCTCTCTCTATCTGCCTTTCTCTCTCGCCTTGTCTGCCTCACAGTTCCTCTCCCTCCTTCTCTCCTCTGTCTCCTCTCTCTCTTTTTTCTCAACTCACTTCTCACCTTCCCCTCTCCTCACTTTCTCTCTAGCCCCTCACTCACTTTTTTCTTTATGTCTCATCCCACTTTTCTCTCCCTCTTCTATCCTTTCCCTCCACCCCTCACTGCATCTCTTTATCTCCCCTCATTCACTCCCTCACCTCCCTCTCTCCGTTTCCCTCCCTCCTTCACCTCCCCCGTCTGTTTCTCTGTCTTTTCCTCAGCCTGTGTAATCATAACAGTGAGTGAACAGTGTATACAGGCAGCTCCCAGGGGCCCCACATTCTCATCACAGCTCTCCTCTCTTCACCTCTCCTCACCTCTCCTCATCTCTCCATCCATCTCCCATCGCTCCTTTGGCTCAAATTACACCCAAAGCATCAAACACTTTCTTTTCTTACCGCCCATCTCGACACCTTTATCCTCACTTCTCCCGACCCCACATGGCGGCCCCTAGAGATGGCTGGCGGCGGGAGGTCAGCTTATCTTTTTGTTCAAATAGAGGAGACAGACTCAAGGCCAGAGTGGAGTTATACGCACCGTAACTGGACCATTTAACTGCAGGACCAAAGCGCTGGCCCGTTGAGTGGGAGGAGATAAACAGGCAAAGATGGCGTATGAGCGAAAGTTGTATAAAAGCCGAGATAAAATCGTTTTTCAATGTAGAAACTGGGTCTGACGCTGCCGAGGTGTGGCGAAGTGAGAAATAGAAATAAATAGGACAATTTTGAGAGATAGTATTTCACAGGGAAGATGGTTTGAACATTTCAGTTAAAAGATTCAGAGATAACTTTTAACTTTTTAATATGCAGCAGTGTTTCCCAATAATAGAGGAGACTACGGTTGCCCCCCATAGTCACATTTTTCCCCTATAGTCTAAAATTAATCTGAAAAAAATTGGTAAAACTGATAAAATACACTATAGCATTGTCTTAAACTTATAGAAGTAATTATATTTGATCTGTCTTTTCATCAGCAGAGCCAAAAAGTCACATTTATTCTCCATTATACTGAATAAAATGTTTCAAATGTGATCACTTGTGCCAACATTGTCTCAGTATAAACTTTTGTCTCAGTATAAACACTGGGCAGTAAAGGTATATGAAAGACATACGTACCAATAATACTGAAAAACATGCATTTTGAACTAAATTTTTGGGTTTGCAAATGTTTTATTGCAAAAAATTGTATTTGTTTATTTGGTTGAGACAATGCAGGTACTGTTTTTCAATTTAAACTTTTCACAACATGAATTTGAGAAGTTGTGTATTCTCTGTCACTGTTTTTTGTGTGATTTCTTTCCAGTCAAAAAGCCTACATCTACATCTAGTCCTACATCTAGTCTTCACTCTGTTGCCCTCTGTGGGTCTTTAAACAAATTAGTTAAAAGGTTTTTTGGTGGAAGATATGCCACTGCTTGTCTGTGATGTAATTAAATTTTAGGTGTTCTGAGTGGGCTTGCCTCTCCAAAATCTGACCTGCAACTGAGCCTTGTGGTGTCATCCCCTTGTCTACATGAAGATAAGTTCCACAGTATGGCATTAAACATTCCAAAGCAAAGCAATAGAGTGTTTTCACGGTCTCAAAAAATTCAACCATGATCCAGATGGGCAACCATGTTGGAGATATTGCTCACTCAAATTAAACACTTATAACGCTTAACGCTTATAAAGCAACCATGCAGAAAAAACTCAAAATTTTGCAATAAACCTTCCACATCGGCATCCAAAACTTCTGATACAGTTGACCATTTGTACAGAGATAAGTTGGATGCTAAAGAAAAGGAGCATTATATGAACAAACTCAAATTAATTGGGCAAGAAGATCCATATAAGATGGATTCAAGTTTGTTCAGTGACAGTGGCAATTTGTCGATTCTGCTCCTGTAAGCTAGCCCGATATTGTCAACTACCTGGTCTTTTCCCCAAGCCCTGGTACAGCACAAAGGTGCTGTAAAGGTCTGGAGGCAACAACCAGTTTGTTTGTGGCTGGTATGAGAGCGCAAAGTGTGGAAAATTGGAGACAAGCATATTGTGATGGCAAAGGTCGGCATACTTGTATTACATGTGTAACGTGTTTAAGTACTAGTATATTGCTTTTGCAAATACTCACATTTTGCAAAGATATATGAACATTGTCTTTCCACCTCTGTCGCCTTATCTGTCGCCTCCTTTCCTTAGATAATTGCTCTGTCTGTTCGCCCTGGTTGGTCACTACTTTAGGTAAACGATAGAACTGCAGGTGTTTTTCTTTGTCCGATCTATTGTGATGCCGAGGACCCAACAATAATAGATGATCATTTTGCTTTTTTTTTTTTTTACTTTGCAGCATAAGTGTAATGTTCGCTTTGTTTCGAATACTTTAAATTGCCCATATAATGCCATTTTCTAGTATGTTATAATGTTGGTTCCTCATCAAAATCAGGGCTCTCAAGTTTTGAAGTTCGGTCGGAGTGAGATTTCCGGAGGCGGGAGGGGGGGGGGGGGTGCCAACCGCCCCGATTTCCGGAGGGAGGGGGTTGCCAACCGGCCCGATTGTCTTTTTAGCCATTTTTTGTATGTGTGAAGTGATTTTTTAACTATTTGACTCAAACCTGAATTTAATTAGATGCATATTTGAGTGATATGAACACAGATTTTTTGGGCACAGAAGCGCTGGGCGCTGCGCTTGAATTGCGTAACTAAATTTCAGCGTGAGAAATACCATGTGTGGCGTGTGAGCGTGTGAACACGTTGAATTGCGTGTGTCACACTCTCAGAGTGTGAGACTTGAGAGCCCTGTGTCAAAACAAACCTGGAGTTTTCTTTTGTTCATTCATATATTTATCATTTTTAGCTTTGTAGATATAGACAGCCTGGTAATGCAAGATAACACATGTGAATTAAACAAAACACAATTCTGGATATGTTTTTGATGAGGGAACAGCATTCTAATATGGCTTAGAATTCACAAGGGTCAATTTTGTGTAATATAGGACCTTTAACCAAGATGCAACGCAGTGATCTTTATTTTTGCGGGGTTACCTCTTGAAAACATCATCTCTAAAACCCCCACAACCCACAACCGTAGTCTTGAGTGTTGTATTTGTATCTGCTGGAGAGTCGGACGAGTTGATTGGCTGACTGGCAGTGGAACCGGCTGATTGCTTTTGAGGGAGGCCTGTAATTTCTCTGTCATATTGTGAGTGATTACAGCTCAGAGTCACGTCAGTGTGGAGCTCCATCAGAACTTTTTGACAGCGTTCTTTTTTTTCTTTTTCTTTTTTTTGTCACTCCCACTCCACAGGCGCAAACAACTGCTTTGGCTTCGCATTGTGAAGGGAAGAGAAAACATTGCTACTGCCTGATGGGAAAAGTGGCTGTACTTTTGTTATTACAGCTAATGTATGAAACTGTTTGAAAACTACAAACACTGTGGGAGATAATGTCTAAGAAATGGACGTGAAAAGTGCTTGTAAAGGGCTCCCATTACGCTATTTTCTGATCTATGGTATAAGGTTGTTTCCTCATCAAACACATACCTGGAGCTGTGTTTTGTTTCATTGACACATGGTTAACACACATATTTAGGCTGGAATAGAAAACACTGTTCCAAGAATCATTTAGACAATTTCAGCCCTAGAATTGCCAATATCAGCTAAACAAAAATTAAAAGGTCGCTGTTAACTTGAAAACTACAACTTCATGACATCACAAGGTGGAACAGACCATTTTGAGCTTTGGAGATGTAGACAAAGTAATAATGAAAGTTTACTCAAACATGTGTGAATGAAGCAAAATACAGATCCAGGTGTATTTCACATGAGTAAAGTACTGCGCGAGCAGTAGTCGAGTTATAAAATGAAACCGGGGGGGGGGGGGGGGGAAGGGCAGGGCAGAATTAGAAGGTACTTTGTTAATATGGAAATGCTTTTATAACTAAAAATCCATATTATCATTCAATAATGCACAGGATAATATGTTATCACACACAGTCTTGGTTTAGTCTTGGTTTAGTCCTGGTTTAGTCCTGGTTTAGACCTGTTTTAGACCTGTTTTAGTCCTGGCTTAGTCTTGGTTTAGACCTGGTTTAGTTTTGGTTTAGTCTTGGCTTAGTCCTGGTTTAGACCTGGTTTAGTCCTGGTTTAGTGCTGGTTTAGACCCGGTTTAGATCTGGTTTAGTCTTGGCTTAGTCCTGGTTTAGTCCTGGTTTAGTTCTGGTTTAGTCCTGGTCTAGTCCTGGTTTAGTTCTGGTTTAGTCCTGGTTTAGTTCTGGTTTAGTCCTGGTTTAGTCCTGGTTTAGTTCTGGTTTAGTCCTGGTCTAGTCCTGGTTTAGTTCTGGTTTAGTCCTGGTTTAGTCCTGGTTTAGTTCTGGTTTAGTCCTGGTCTAGTCCTGGTTTAGTTCTGGTTTAGTCCTGGTTTAGTCCTGGTTTAGTTCTGGTTTAGTCCTGGTTTAGTCCTGGTTTAGTTCTGGTTTAGTTCTGGTTTAGTTCTGGTTTAGTTCTGGTTTAGTCCTGGTTTAGTTCTGGTTTAGTCCTGGTTTAGTCCTGGTTTAGTTCTGGTTTAGTCCTGGTCTAGTCCTGGTTTAGTTCTGGTTTAGTCCTGGTTTAGTCCTGGTTTAGTTCTGGTTTAGTCCTGGTTTAGTCCTGGTTTAGTTCTGGTTTAGTCCTGGTTTAGTTCTGGTTTAGTTCTGGTTTAGTGCCGAAATAGATGCAGAAATAATCTGATATGACTCACCCATAAAAACGTGGTCACTCGTATCCATGTATGCACGTGTCACGGTCTTTAATAATCCGGAGCTCCGGAGAAAAGGACATATCCCAAACTTATCCCGTGTCCCGAGACGAGAGTTCCTTCTTACGTAGCATTAATGTAGCAAGTTAAGGATTCTTCTTCTTCTCTGCCACGTAAACATTCACACGGCTCGCTGACAGCTGATCGGCGAACAAGCCGATCAGCTGTGCGCGATCGGCCTCACAGCTGATCGCTCAACTCCAGTACTGGTGTGCGAGTGACTTTTTTTCGCTGAAAACGCGCGGTGCCTGCATTAACTTACCGATTTTCTGGGCACAGAAGCGCTGTGAACAGTGGCTACAGTTTTGAATTGCTTAAAAAATTTCAGCGTGAGAAATACCATGTGTGGCGTGTGAGCGTGTGAACATGTCGAATTGCGTGTGTCACACTCTCAATGCATGAGACTTGAGAGCCCTGCTAACGTTACATGACGCATAAACAACGAACTGAGAATGTGCCTGGTATGTTAACGTAACATATTAAGAGTTATTCAGATAACTATAGCATAAAGAACATGCTAACAAGTTTACCAAACCATCTGGGTCACTCCAAATCACTAAATCCAATGAAATCTTCAATCCACAGGCCTAGAGCGCCCTCTTGTTGTTTAGTGTGAAAATAACATGTGAAATGATATAATAATGTGTTAATAATTTTACACATAAGTCGCTCCAGAGTATAAGTCGCACCCCCGGCCAAACTATGAAAAACTTATAATCCAAAAAAATACAGTATGTAAGTTTTTGGGTTCTGTCACATGATGGTCACCATGGAGATGTCATTGCTTTGCCTGTAATGTTCCACAATATAACATTGAACTACGTGTGTTTTTATTGCCTTGAAACACATGCATTCTTACTGTGACCCGAGTCACTTCTCCACAGATCTGACCTGTAACTTGGCCTGGTGGTGTTACCTGCTTGTCTCCATGTACACTATACATAAGTTTAATGCCCTACTGTGTAATATTCCCGCCAGCGGCACGGTGGCTGAGTGGCTAAAAGGTTCCGGGTTCAATCCCCGGGTCGCCCAGGCCTTTCTGTGTGTGTTCTGTGTGGAGTTTGCATGTTCTCCCTGTGTCTGGATGGGTTTCCTCCGGGCACTCCGGTTTCCCCCATCAACCCAAAACATGCTCCAGGTAAAATCCTCCAGCTTAGGTCCTGACCAAGCCGAGCAATAAGATCATGGAGATGGGTCCCCGGGCGCCTGAAAGACGAGCTGCCCACTGCTCCTGAAGGATGGGTCAAATGCAAAGAAATAATGAGAAACAGAGATAAGCTGAGAAATAGTAATTTTTCTCACTCAGAACACTCTATAATGGGCGTTGTTGCTTGAATGCAAATGAGGAGAAAAAAGCTGGCCAATAGTAGAAGGTGGGGGCGTGGCTAAACGCTCCACTGTCTGCTCTGAGCGCTCTCTGATCCATTTCCTTGTTTTTGCACGGGGGGAGAGAGTTGAAGGGTTCCATTGAAAAATAAACACATTTCCACATAAAATAAAATTAAACCACTGCTGTTCAAAGGTCCAGAGGCTCAGATAAAGGACTTCCGAGCCTAGAAACACTCGGACGTGCCTCCAGGCAAATAAAAAAACGCATTTCGCATTGCCTAGCGCATTCGCAGTCCAAACTCTCTGGGCGTGATTTACAGAGACGCTGAGTACAGACAGACGGGGGTGGAACTGCATTTGCATTTCTTTTTTCGATCTGACGTCAATAAGGTGCCTTGTTCAAACTCGCCCGTTTGAGCTCCGATTTTTTGTAACGCAGAAAAGGATCGCAAATGCTCAGTTTAGACATTTTGCAATTTTTAACCATGGGGGGGCCTAAACAGGGTAGGGGAGCTCACATTAACGTTCAAAAACCTCAAAGTGAAAATTTCATGCCATGGGACCTTTAAAGCAATAACATTTCCGAGGAGATACACAGGTATCCTCCACCAGAAAAGTTACATAACAAGGTCAATTGAGCTATAGTTCAGTTTCTCCTGTTAATGAAGACTTCTCTGAATTTACGGCAAGTACAAGACAAATAAGCTCCCAGGACAAAGTGTTGATAAAGCTATAACTCGTGTTTTTATTAGATAAATATGAATGAAAAAGTCTCCGGCTCCACTGTTTGCCTGGAGGCTGCCAGAACAGAGCTACAGTCGTTTTTATTGGAAAACACTGTTTAAAGCACTGACAGATAGGTGACAGCGAACATCCAGGGCCTCTAGGCACATCATTCACTAAGACTTTGACTTTTATGCATTTTTGTATCTGTTATAAAGTTGGATTGTCTTGTCTCATTTGAAGCAACATATTACAAGGACGGGGAAATCTGTGGTATCATTCAAAATGTGTTTAAAGGTGCAATGTGCAACTTCCGGTGAAGTTGCTGGTCTCCAGGTTGCCAGGAATGTTCAGCACTATGATATTAAACATCACCTAGCTCCATGGCTAGGTTAAAGGTCAGACCTGTGGTACAATAAAAACACCTGTTGGATACATGCAAAATAGATTAGTTTAATCTATATTTAATCTATATTTAATCTCTTTAGTACTCAAATATAGGTGTCGGAATGAAACAAAACACAAATCCAAGTATGTTTTTAATGAGGTAACAGCCTTATAACCTGACTAAAACCTCACAAGAGACCATTTTGCGCAATATCATACCTTTAACAAATCAACAAAGAAAATCAAGTAAAAGCTTTAACCTGTTCATTATTTCTTGCCATGATATCTACCTCAAATAAACTAAGTAAGCCGCCATGTTTGTTTTAATACGAATGGACCATGCTTCTCCCTGATTGGTTAATCCACCTGTCAGTTGCGCCCACTGGAAATCTCTTTTTTTCTCTCTCTCCTTCCCCAATGTCTCTTTTTCTCTTTTCTACACTTCCTCTTTCTCCAGTTGTTTCGCTCTGTCTCTCCCTCACTAGCCTTCCCACTCTCTTTCTCAATTCCCTCTCCCTCTATTTTTCCTCTATCTCTCTTCCACGCCTTTCCTCTATCTCTTTACATCCTCCCTCTCCGTTCCTCTCTCTGTCTTTAACCTGTAATTCATGCTACTGAGAAGGTTCATTATTTCTTTACCATTAAAATTTACCTCAAAAGAATCAGAAATGGACCATGCTTCTCTCTGATTGGTTAATCCACCTGTCAGTCACTGAGAAATCTGAGAAACAGGATAGGGTTTCAAATAAATAAATAAATAAAAAGAAAAGATAAACCCATAAGCATAGTAGCCAACACACCACTGGCACCTTTACATTTATACCAGTTTGAGGATCACTGCTCTGAACCTCATTACGATTTGTGCACACATTTATATGGCAAATTACGTTTTAATAGATGTGTTTCGTGTTATGAAAGCATGCTATTGCAGAAATACCATTACATCCTATGAGTTTGTTGTGGTGGAGGCATTCATTTTGTGAGCTGACAGAAGATAATGTTTAATGTGAGTGTGAAGGGCTGCTCATCTGTTATTTATGTTGATGACTGTTGGTCCCAGCTGGATCTGCTTTCCTATTCACAGAACTGAGACCTGGTCCAGACATCATTTACATGCACAGACTATTACCTGCACGACTGACTCAATACAGGGGGTGGTGGGCTTGACCTACTACCTCACTGACCATTAAAGTGTACCAGTAAACTCATAATAATGCTTTTTATAGAGGACAATGGTTAGTTATAACACTGCAGTAAAAAAAAAAGTTATCTGTAGTAATATAAACCAGCACTGCACTATAATAAAGTCACTCATGTAAATGCAGCTAACATGTGGCCATATTAAGTTATTTCCTGATCTGTTATAATGTTCTTTCCTCATCACAAACAGACCTGACATTGTGTTTTGTTTCTTTCACATGTTTAACACACAAACCCTACATATTTCTCAAACGGAAAACACCCTATTCCACCTTGTGATGTTATGTGGTAATGCAGGAATATGGAGTTTCCATACTCCATATGTCTTTGCTAGAATCATTTGGATGATTTCAGCCTTGGAATTGCCAATTTCTACTGAACTAAAGGTAAAAGATAGCTGGTACTTTGAAAAATAAAGTGGAACAGAGCATTTTGAGCGTTGGAGATGTAGACAGACTAATAGTGGAGGATTACTCAAACACAGTGTTGTGCAGTAACGCGTTACTAATAACGCGTTACTGTAACGCCGTTACTGTTGACAGTAACAAATACTGTAACGCATTACTTTTAAAATAAAGGAACTCAATTACCGTTACTAAACGGCGCGTTACCGCGTTACTGAACCTGCTCATTTTGAAACTGGCATCATGTGCGTGACTCACATAGGCACAGGGGAATTTTTTTTCTCCCTTTGGTGAGGGCGGGATAAGTAATGCTGATTGGCTAAAGCAAAGTAAGATTTCATGTTGAGCCAACCAGAGACACCCAGTGGGCGGTGGGCGGGTTCTACACACAATCCCAGCACACAGTAGTAGCGCACACACAATACACACACCCCGTGTCAGATGGCGAGTCCCGAGTCGAAGACAGAAGTATAGGCAGTATTTTAACCTTGTCGAGGTAAAAGGTAAAAACTTACATGTTACGTGCACATTGTGTCAAAGACCAAAGACTTTGTCCACGTCCAATATAAGCAACTCGAATTTAATGAAGCATCTCTGGACGGCGCACGCTTCTGTTAAACTAGTGGCCACCAGCAGGCCCCATGATGATAATCGCATGCTAGGTGCTGTTAACAATGAAGGAGAGAGGAGAAGGAGGAGAGGAGGAAGAGGAAAGGAGGAGGAAGAGGAGAGGAGGAGGAAAGGAAGGCGCAGGAGAAGCAGGCCCCATGATGATAATCGCATGCTCGGTGCCATTAAAAATGAAGGCCACGGTGACGGAGCCGCGCCAGCCAAACAGCAAAAGCTGTATAATGCACTGTAAAAAAAAAATCCAAATTATTTGACATTTTTTAACACACAAAAAAGTTACGCATTAGTTACTTTCCTAGGTAACTAGTTACTTTTATAGTGTAGTAACTCAGTTACTAACTCAGTTACTTTTTTGGGGATAGTAACTAGTAACTGTAACTAATTACTTTTTCAATGTAACGTGCCCAACACTGCTCAAACATGTGTGAAGTGAATGGAATGAAACAAAACACAACTCCGGGTATGTTTTTGAGGAGGTAAGAGCATTATAACATGGCTTCAAGCTAAAAAAAAATACAACCTAAAATAACATCTTTTTTTCTTTTCTTTTTTTCTCTCACTGGCCCATTTAAACTGTCTAATTCATCATTTATCATCTGCACCATGTAACTTGTTTGCTACTTACTTTGTCTTCATGGAGATGATGTTATTTCTTAGCTTGGAACATTTAATCAGGTGTTTGTATTGATCAAATATATGCGCTTTTGCTGAGAACAGAGTCTTCTTTCCACTGATGGCATCACCTGCTTGTCTCCATGGAAATACCTGTATGCTGTACTGTGAAGTATTCAGAGCAATGATTTTTCCAGATAGTTTACATGCGTAGGCGAATCAAAACGGATAAATATTTCTATTTTTGCAGGTCTTCTTATGACCTGATGTACAATGTGTTTACTGCTGTCTCCACATAATAATGATGCAAGATTCTGTTATGATTTGCCACAGACCTTTCCTCCCATAGGCCCTGCATGGAACATTTCATGTATCTCTTCTCATGAAACATATGTGACACTTACATAACAACTCCAAATACAGTTTTTCTTCCAATACACTGCAAAAAGCAATATCTAGGTAAGTTAAAATTACTTAAATTAAGAAGATGTTGCTTTATTTGAGTAGATTCGGCTTGACAAGTTATTTATTAATTATCAACTAATGTATTTTTCTTAATTCAAGCAACATTAGATATCTTATAGGTGCAAAGAGTTGTTGTGTTTCTTATCGTAAGTGTAGCAATATGAATTTTCATATTTTAAGTACAAAAAGTTCCATCAGTAGATCATTTTACTTGTGAAGTGAAAGTCAGATTATTATAAAGCTTTCTTAATTCAAGTAATCTTAACTTGGCTAGATTTGACCATAATACTTTATATCCACAGACAGTACGCAATATCGGTTTTATAGACAGAAGTGGACTCCTTGTTGTGGTCTGGCTGAAACTATCTCTTGTAAAATGACAGTACTCAACCAGAACATGGAACTATTAGTACTAGACATCTCTTTCTTTGGGTCTTTTGCTGTTCAAATTGGTAGATAATTTTACTCATGAAGTGAAATTTACTCAAAACTTTCTCAATTCAAGTCATCTTAGCTTTTGTTTAGTGCAGGGTATATTGTTTAGTTCACTCTCTGTACGAAGCCAATTTAGCACTTCCACAATCCATAGAAGCCCACTGTGAAAGTATATTCTACTTCCCATTACTAGAACAGCCTCATCAATGTAAAATCACGTCTGTTGACTCCTAAACTGCATGTGGATTAATCACCTCAAATTACAGGGCTCTATTTCTCCATCTGAACGCACAGGAGCGGACTTCCATTAGGCCCTGAGTCGGATATCCAGCCGCGAAACCAACCGAGAATATGGAGGGCTTCCGTTCGGGGAAAGGGAGAGGCATTGATTGCTGTCTCCCGACATAAAAGGCTGTATTGATGCTAGAGCCCACAAGGATCGGAGGTGGATGGGCATCAGGCACAGAGGAGGAATCTGACCCAGCTATACCCTCGCAACGGGCAGTTTGGAGAGAGATTTTCAAAGTTTAACTCATTGTAATGAACTTTGGTTTATCATCATCATCTGTCCAACTTCATGCTATTGTTGTGTCCTTGAGCAAGGCATTTCACCGACAGAGCCACCCGAGTCACAAATATGGTTTAAGGGTGTCTTCACATATAGTCCTCTTTAAGCGAACCGAACTCAGTCCCCTAAAAGTGGACCAACAAGGGGATCAAGAGAACACAAACTCAGTTCTGTTTGTGTTCACATTGTGAAAGAGGACCGAGTTCTCTTTCTGGTCCACTTAAACTCTGATGGAGCCTCAGTCCTCTTTCTGTTCACACTGTAGCTTCTCTAGAGCTCTGAGACCTTCACTCCTTGGCATTCTCTGTGACGGCCATCCCTCTTAATCATGGCCCCAGTTCAGAGAAAACCCACAAAATAGAACCGGGGTCCTATTCCACTATTCCTAGCTGCAGTATTCAGGTGACCGTGCCTGTCTTGAACACTCTAATTTTTTTCAAAGTAAACACTTTGGACCCCGCGGGACACTCAGCCAAAAGCATCGAGGGGGCGCCAAGAGCCAGGGGCTGGGACAGACGGGGGCCCGCCTCGCGGTGGACCGTCAGCTCGGACCCGAGATCCAACTACGAGCTTTTTAACTGCAGCAACTCTTATATAAGCTATTGGAGCTGGAATTACCGCGGCTGCTGGCACCAGACTTGCCCTCCAGTGGATCCTCGTTAAAGGATTTAAAGTGTACTCATTCCAATTACAGGGCCTCGAAAGAGTCCTGTATTGTTATTTTTCGTCACTACCTCCCCGTGTCGCTGTCTACGGGAAGCTTAGAAGGTAATAAAACTGCACAAAAGGCGAAGGCGAACCATACCGCGGACCTTTTAGCGAACCGTACTGAGACCACCTCCCGAGATGGTCTCAGTTCGGTTTGTTTTAAAGGGGTCTGAGTGCGCTTAGAGTGTTCACATATAAACCTATAATGCTCAGTTAGCGATCTGAATTCGCTTTAAATGCTGAAAGGGACCAAGTGTGAAAACACCCTAAATGAGAATGTCAACCCACCATGATTCTCTGGGACAAGCATGACTGAATAATTGTGAGAAAAAATGTGTATTTGGATTGCTTATTCACCAATGCCGGCATTCAATCCAAGGTGAACTGTGACAGCAAAAGTAGCTTATCACCACAGTGCATGTAATAGTCATTTTAGTAGTACTAGTAGTAGTAGTAATGGAGTTGGTGCTAACTGACAGTCGGATTATTCAATCAAAGAGATGCAAGGTCCGTTCACATTAAAACCAAAACAAGGACAGGGACTGAGAAACAGCACAGATTTTTACAGAATCAACAACCAAAACACCAAACTATTATTTATTTCAGGTTCTGAATGTTATGAGAATTTTGGAGAGGAGATGTCTTCCTCCGTGCTACAAATTAGCGAAGGATTTTCATGCTCTATTTGTTTCCAGTCCAATCTAGAAGGGACTGGCTGGTCTCTATACTTAAGAATCTATACTTAGCGCCATGCAGTCAACATTCAACCACTGTTTTGAGAGCTATTTTAAACCGCAATTGAAAGATGGGAGTAGTAGTAGCAGTAAATCCAAATTCCTATCATTTTCTCTATATGCTCTGTGCACTAATTCCTGGGAAAGGGCAGCTCCATAATATGTTCTCATTCAAATGCATTGAGCTGATGATAGGTTTGACGTTCTCTGTGGCTGACCCCAGACACCAGGCTCTATCTATTCTCATTAACTCTCTTATCTCTGCAGACCCACGAGAAAACCCACAGTGACCTATTTGATTTCAAAGTAATAGCTGTGAAAAGGACGGCAAATCATTATGTTACAAGATCAAAATTTCATCCACTCCTCGTACTTCAGCGAATTGGGGAAGTTGTACTAATATAATGAAATCCAGACCTGTTAATATGCATGGAGATGTGGTTTTGAATCAGAAAATGTAGGTTACTGAACAAAAAAAAAGTATGACATAGTTTCATTCAAGTTATAAACCTTCACAATGTAAAAAGGTTGAACTTATGTCAATTTACCTGACCAGCCAGAACCACAGACAAAACTTTACAAAGACAAGATAAAAGAAGAAATTCAATTTGTCAACTGGACAAAGTTTGTTTGGTCGAAAACATTTCGCCGCTCATCCGAGAGGCTTCGTCAGCTCTAATAAGAATGCTGGTAAGACACTTGCTTATATCTTGCTGCAGGGAGGAGCTAACTAGCTAACTACTTTCCGAAACTATCGAATTGGTTTCAGTCTTTTGTTTTTCTGGCGTCTAGAAGATAATAGAGAATCCAAACCCAGGAGGAAAGGGGTAGCGATTCCTTACCTGGCCGGCGTGTCGGAGAAACTACAGAGGATTTTCAGACAATATGAAATCCCAGTTTATTTCAAACCCACAAACACTTTAAGAAAAAAACTCATCCACCCAAAGGACAAAACACCAAGCCACAAACAAAGCAATGTGGTCTACTCCATTCAGTGTAGTGAAGACTGCAGTGAGCGCTATATTGGAGAAACCAAACAGCCTCTCCACAAGAAGATGTACCAACACAGACGGGCGTGCCAGAGTGGACCGTCATCTGCCGTACATCTTCACCTAGAAGCCACGGGCCATTCTTTTGAGGACAGTGAGGTCCCTGGCCTCACTGAGGACAGTGAGGCCAGGGAAAAGAACTGGTTTGAGAGGGGAGTTAAAGAGGCTATTTTTGTCAAAAAAGAGAATCCTTCTCTGAACAGAAATGGTGGAGTCAGACATAATTTGTCTCCCATCTATAATTCCATTCTTAAGCCTAGATCAAGCAAACAGGGGAACAATAGGGCTAGCCAGGTCAGGGCCAGAGGTGTGAAAAACAGTCGTTGTAGGGATGAATAGGGATGGTAATCTAGACGCCAGAGAAACAAAAGACTGAAACCAATGAGATAGTTTCGGAAAGTAGTTAGCTAGTTAGCTCCTCCCTGCAGCAAGATATAAGCAAGTGTCTTACCAGTATTCTAATTAGAGCTGACGAAGCCTCTCGGATGAGCGGCGAAACGTTTTCGACCAAACAAACTTTGTCCAGTTGACAAATTGAATTTCTTCTTTTATCATGGATTCTACCTGGACGACTGAGGGACTTTTCACGCATCTTTACAAAGACAAGTAGATCTGGAGCTGTAGCCTGTCTCCCTGATTTCAGAGGGCGTCATTTACAGGGAGATTAACCAGTCAGAGAAGCATGGTCCAGTAGTCTCAAGTTTGGACAGAGGAGTTTCACCCTCTATGGTCCAATTCCAGACTCTTCTCAAAAAGAACAGAATGTAGAAGAGACTGGCTGGTCAGGCAAATGGGCAATAAAATCCCCTTGACTTGACTGTGAACTTAATGAGCTTTTAAACATGTTATAATTGCACTCTCTTATCATTAGCTCATGCAAAGTAGTTCAATTGGCTCATGCATGATTCAGTAACCCGTTTTCAGCTCCCCGCTATCTAGCCCGCTGCTCTGTATTTTTGTTATTATTGAAACAATTCAGACTCCTGCAGCCACACACAGAGTTGAAATGTGTAGTGTTGTTAGGTTTTGCTGTTTTGAATAGAATGTCAAAGGACCTGTTTCTATTATTAAGCTGTTTTAGATCAATATTACAGTTTACAATGAACACAATGTAAAATAAAGATCTATGGCAAAAGGGGAAATTCAGTTTGCCCACCAGCACTCTGACCAGAACTGAAGAAGCAGCCTGGATGAGCTGCGAAACATATTCGACCAAATAAGCTTTTTCCAGTTAACAAATATAACTTCTCCTTTTGCCATGGATTCTACCTGGATGACTGAGGGATTCTACACACATCTAAAATAAAGATCTAGTTACGTTATAGTTTAGTACTAACAATCCACTCAAAAAGGAATGTAAAATCAACAGCTTTCTATGTTATAATGTTGTTATTTCATTTAAAACACGTCTGAAGAGATTTTAGATCCATGCATGTTCGAGTCCCTATTAGCTGTAAGATTCTGTTCAATGGACTGAAAAGTAAAAAGTACTTTTCTTTATGGTGTGAGACCATAGGTGTGAGCAGGGTTGCCTCTCCACGGATCTGACCTCTAACTTGATCTGATTTGTTCTCCATGAAGATAGAAAGGTTTAATGCCATACTGTGAAACATTACACATAAAGCAATAACATTTCCATGGAGAAAAATATTCTACCAGAAAAGTTACACAATGAACCTTTAAGTAACAAAACTGAGTACTTCATCCACCACTAGCTGCTTCCTACAGACTGGTGAACAGCTGCATGGGAATGAAATTATCCTTTGCACTGTAGTATTTTTGTGGATTTAAACCTTGTACCTGTCTGCATCAAACCTCCAGAGCCTCTGTAACTCACCCTTAAGTAACAGATAATACTCCCTACAACTGTATACAGCTGGTACTGAACATCATATTTGATACTGTATTTTGTATTTGACTACTGCTTTTCTATTTAAATCTGATTGTACATATATATTTATTACCATTATCTTATGTATATAATTGTGTCTCATCTGACACAGGTCTATTGCTCTTTGGTTGCTATTCCATTTATTTTTCTTTTTTTCTTTTACCATCTGTTTTATATTGTATATTATATTTGATGAGTGAGCTACCGTACCCAAAACAATTTCCCTTGTGGATCAATAAAGTTTGTCTAAGTCTAAGTCTAAGTCTAAGTAACCACTGCTGGGTCGGAAACATGCTTACTATAAAGTTTCAAATGGATCCAAATAAATTGTTTCCTGGCCTTTGAAAGCATGCCGCCACCGCCACTGTGCAGTAGAAGAAGAAAGGGTAAACGGCGCCGCCATCGCTGGTTGATCAGAGCGTTTCAGACCTCCAGAGCTCAGGGAACACCAGGGCCCCAGCGCTGTCTGTCAGCCCTGTGATGTGCTCCGCGAGTGGGGAGGCAGGCTACGATTGAAGGGCTGGTTGGATTTGATGGGTACATGCTGCTCACAATGGCCGCCGGGCTGATGTCTGTGTGTGTCTATGTGCGTCTGCACGAAAGGAAGAGACTGTAGAGGAGACAGCGTGGTGCTTTTGAGGGCAGGACTTTTATGTTCTCCATGATGCCACGTTTGCCTCTGTCACAGCTCAAGTTGTGTGGAGCTGCCTCAGGTTCTCCCACTAATGTGTCACTAAAATGCAATTGGGTCTTTCTGTTTGCGTTTTTGTCTAATAATAATGTGAATAATGTTAGGGGGAGCAGTCATTGTTCTCTTTCAAAGACATTTCTGCTGATGCCAGGGCCTCTACGCATACAGTGGTTTGAATGGATAGATGGTAAGATGGTGGCAGTGTGTTCATACCCTGATTCAAGTTTGGCAGTTCAAATCCCACTCCCAGCATTACTGAAGTTTGCAGAGTGGCAAAGCATCCTGGAATTTTCTTACCTGGCCAGCCAGAACCACAGGCTTTGGCAAAACTTTACAAAGACAAGTGAATCTGGAGCTGCATTCTGTCTCCCAGATTCCAGAGGGAGTGATTGACAGGTGGAATAACCAATCAGAGAGATGCATGCTCTGTTTGCGTCAAAAACAAACATGGTGGTTTTCATGTAAAAACAACATAAAAGACTAAGAAACAGCATGGATTTTTACAGAATCAACAATCAACCAATCAATTATTTTTATCTCAGGTTTAAAAAAGTTATATTTTGTTTTGAATGTTGCAAGAATTTTGGAGAGCTCTTCCACTTTTAAGAGACATGTGTTACAATTTAGCAGCTGTGGTTCCATTACGAACAGAATGTAGAAATCTTCCAGAAATCTGGTAGGGAACCACCACAAGATTGTTTCCATGGAGATATTATAGCTTTGCCTGAAAGGGTTCACAGTATGGCATTAAACTCATCTATGCTGTTCAGAAATACATGCATTCCTACAGTGAGTGAGCTCATCTCCACAAATCTGAACTTAAGTTAGCTTGGAGGCATTGTGGGCTTGTCTCCATGGAAATACAGTGGTACCTCACCTTACGAAATTAATTCTTTCCAAAAGTGGTTTCGTAACGTGAAAAAATTTTAAGTTGAGTAGCTATTTCAATGGAAAAAGCCTGATTCGTTCCAAGGCCCCGATCCAAGTTTTTTTTTTTATAGTGTAACTTTTTTTATAGTGTAACATTGTGTTTCTCACATTTGTGTCTCGTTTAAACACTCAAACTTTCATAGATTTTCAACAAAATGTATTAACAGTGAAGTGTGGGGGGGAAGGGGGGGGGGGGGGAACTGCGCTCTGACACGTGTGATAGCGCAGCATGACCCGGCGCGGAGCTGATAGCAGGTCTAGACCAAGGTCTAAACCTGGACTGGACCAGGACTAAACCTGGACTAAACCAGGACTAAACCAGGACTAGACCAGGACTAGACCAGGTGGATTAAAGCAGCGGGGAGGGGACTGCACGCAGTCTGAGCGCATGAACGCATGAACGAGACCCATGCAAGAGCCGCGGGCTCCTCCTGGTTTAGTCCTGGTTTAGTCCTGGTTTAGCCCAGACCACCGTGGCTCCTCCTGGTTTAGTCCAGGTTTAGTCCTGGTTTAGTCCAGACCACTGCGGCTCCTCTAGACCTCCTCTAGACCTGGTCAGGTCTAGAGGAGGTCTAGACCACCGCGGCTCTTGCATGGGTCTCGTTCATGCGCTCATGCGCTCAGACTGCGTGCTGTCCCCTCCTCACTGCTTTAATCCACCTGGTCTAGTCCTGGTTTAGTCCTGGTTTAGTCCTGGTCCAGTCCAGGTTTAGACCTTGGTCTAGACCTGCTGTCAGCTCTGCACCGGGTCATGCTGCGCTATCACACGTGTCCGCGCAGTCTTCTCCCCCCTCTCCCTTCCCCCCACACTTCACTATTAATAATTTTGTTGAAAATCTATGAAAGTTTGAGTGTTTAAACGAGAGACAAATGTGAGAAAAGTTTAAATCCAGTCTGAGAAAAGTGTATAATGTGTGTGACTTAGCGCGCATTATTTGAATTTTTGAGATTTCGCGTTTCGTAACTTGAATTTTCTTTCGTATCTAGAGACCAAAATTTACCGTGAAGGCGTTTCGTAACTTGAAATTTTCGTTTGTTGGGTCATTCGTAAGGTGAGGTACCACTGTAGATATGTTTAATGCCATACTATTGGACATTCTAGACAAAGCAACAACATTTCCATGAATACAAGCAGGTGGAGGACCCTGTACTAGAAAGTTACATAGTGGACCTACACTAGTTCACCTTTAAAGATGCCTTGGAAATGACATTGTCTGATCTAATTTAAAACAGTTTATACCTCTTTTATGTAATATTTCTACATTTCTACTATAGTTCACCTTTCTACACAAGATACTTAAACCAAAATTCTTCTTCTCGCTTTGGTAAAACTGCTTATTTTACCTGATAAAATCCTGAACAATACACACCAGAAAAAGGCTTAAAGCTTTAACAATGCACAATGAAAGAGACAATAGACTATTCATGTTTTCAACCCATTAATTGTGATGCATATTTTTCTCTGGTTCTCTCTCGCTCTCTGATTCAGCTGTCAGTCAAGAAAAGCTATTCATGTAAAATTGTAAAATAAGCCAAAAGCCTGTCCCACCAGCACTGCCTTTATAATGTAAGTTCATTTGAATTACATAAAAGGGTTTAGTACTGCACTGTACACTTCTGGACCACTGAAGGATGATTTGCCTGTGAGGAGTGAAAGGAATATGTAAATTTTTGAATCTTTTTTTTTTTTGTGCTGTCGTTTCAGGATATGAGTCTCTTTCAATAATTTTGTAAGGCCTGTATTGATAGTTATAATGTCCATTGTAATATTAGCTATAATGCATTAGACACTGTGAATAAGAAAGTATGTCTGGAGACTCATTTTCACCAAGATGTTAAGATAATAACTGCAAATTAAGATATAATTTAATATAGAAATTAGCTGCAATGTATGGATTGAATGCACATGTTAAAGGTGCACTATGTAACTTTTTGGTTTGGGGTCCGTCACTTACTTGTTTCTATGAATATGTCATTGCTCTGCCTGGAATGTTCCACAGTATGACATTAAAGGTCCCATGGCATGAAATTTTCACTTTCTGAGGTTTTTGAACGTTAATGTGAGCTCCCCTACCCTGTTTAGCCCCCCCATGGTTAAAAGTTGCGAAATGTCTAAACTGAGCATTTGCGATCCTTTTCTGCGTTACAAAAAATCGGAGCTCAAACGGGCGATTTTGAACAAGGCACCTTATTGACGTCAGATCGAAAAAAGAAATGCAAATGCAGTTCCACCCCCGTCTGTCTGAACTCAGCGTCTCTGTAAATCACGCCCAGAGAGTTTGGACTGCGAATGCGCTAGGCAATGCGAAATGTGTTTTTTTATTTGCCTGGAGGCACGTCCGAGTGTTTCTAGGCTCGGAAGTCCTTTATCTGAGCCTCTGGACCTTTGAACAGCAGTGGTTTAATTTTATTTTCTGTGGAAATGTGTTTATTTTTCAATGGAAGGCTTCTCATCTCTCCCCCCATGCAAAAACACGGAAATGGATCAGCTGAGAGCTGACAGCGGAGAGCGGAGAGTTTGGCCACACCCCCACCCTCTACTATAGGCCAGCTCTTTTCTCCTCATTTGCATTCAAGCAACAACGCCCAGAATAAAGTGTTTGAGAGAGATATTTATGACTCTTTCTCATCTTATCTCTGTTTCTCATGCACTGAGTGTTGATTTTGAAGAAGGATTCATTTACAGTATTAGGGAACCATTAAGGAGCCATATAAAAGCATCAAGAAGTACCATGTCATGGGATCTTTAAACAGCTCTACTTTATGTTTATTCAATTACAGGTGGTTTTAGAAGAAGTGAAGTGAACTTTATTGATCTCACACTGGAGAAATTCTTCTCTGCATTTGAACCCATCCTATATATATATACATATATTAGGAGCAGTGGGCAGCACACACATTAGGGCGCCCGGGGACCATCTCCATGATCTTCTTGCTTCGGTTTGGTCAGGACCTAAGCTGGAGTACCTATGGTGCATGTTTTGGGTTGATGGGGGAAACCGGAGTGCCCGGAGGAAACCCACCCAGACACGGGGAGAACATGCAAACTCCACACAGAAAGGCCCAGGCGACCCGGGGATCGAACCCAGACCATGCATGCAAACTCCACACAGAACACACACGGAAAGGTCTGGGCGACCCGGGGATCGAACCCGGAACCTTCTTGCTGTGAAGCAAGAGCGCTAACCACTCTGCTACCGTGCCGCCGTTTTATTGTTCATATACCTAGAAAAACAGACATTCTGACTAGGAGTGGGGTTGGATCTTCACAGATCTGACCCGTAACTTTGTCTTGGTCTTGGTGTTTTTCTTGTATGCAAAGATTTTTTTTCCCGATTTTACGTACAAAAAGTCTTTCTTATTACATCTGTAGATAATTTTAATTTAAGTTAAATTTACTCAAGATCAGGATACACATTTCTTAATTCTAGGAATATTAAAGGTCCTATTAGGCAAAAACATAGTTGTTGGATTTTACCTTTTTTGCACTGCAAGGATCCATCCGCTAAATAGCTGACAATCTTTATGTTCTTATTGTGTAGTCTTTTGTTGTATCTCTCCCTGTTACAGTTCTTCCTTAGCACATAGACAGGTGTATGGGGGTCTAACTTACTTCGATAGCCTAATTACACTTAAAGGCATGTCATGGTAATTTCTCCTTTGACGTTGGTTTCTTTGTTCATTGAAATCAACCTTGTTAATGAGAAGAAAGGACCGTGAGTCAAGTGGGTATGTCCTCTTGAAGCCTTTGTGTGCTGGTCTAATGCTCTAATGTGGACGCCTGTCACCATAATTACTGTATCAACGTCAATGTACGATAGAAAGAACTATACTTTTTATAATAAAAAATTAAATAGATTTGCAGTAGCAGGAATGATTTCTCTTCTATTTTTTCTTCTTTTTGTAATATTAAGCTGATTTGATCACATTTGAGCTGTACTTGTCAAATAATTGTCACATAATTAGCATCTATGTCTATGGCAAGCCATTTTAATATTTAAACGTTAAGTTTGACTATTCGGAAATTAACATTGTAGTTATCAACAACATCTCTCCGACAAATTTTTGGGATAGTGGGAATTGTCATTTGAGATATCTGTAATGTAATTTTGATTCATTTTGACAAAATGACAGAGATATCTGCAATTACATCATTGAAAACGACATTCACCTCATCACACATCATAAATGACAATTGCAGATATCTGTTATTCAGTTTTGACTAGGCAGATTGAAAGTTACAGATATCTCAGACATCATTATGACACAGAAAGCACCACGATATATGTTAATTCCCATAGTTTCCCATAGTTAATTGCTATAGTTTCAAGCTACTAGCAGAGCACCAATCTGTCCAAAAAAGTCATTTGTCCCTAAAGCTAAACAACCGTCAAAAATAGTTTTTGTCATTATTATAATTTTCAACAAATGTTGCAATAACAAAAAGACTGACAACTAAATTATTATTATGAATTATGAACTAAATTATAATAATTCCATTTAACGTTATTTTGCATATTCAAAACCATTTAAGATATCTGAAAAAGAGCATGCAGATATCGTCAATTGAGGTGAATTAAACATATCTTGAACTTGAGTTATCTCAATCCAGAATTATAGATATATATAATTAATTTGCAGATATCTGTAAATTATGTTGTGGATATCTGCAACTGAATTGTGGATGTGCGTAATTATAAAACCCATACAAATGAATGGCAAAGGTGACTATTTGCCTTGGGAAGAATGTCGTTGTGGATATCTAAAATGACAATTACGGATAGGAAGATTGTCTTTACGAATATCCAACATTTTCTTTTTGACTGGACAAAACTGAGTCAACAACGAGGTGCCCGCGGGCAACCATGCGCCCCTAGGACCCCTTTACGGTGCCCGCAAGGCATACACCAAAAATAGCGCTGCTTATATTGCTCATATATATATATATATATATATATATATATATATATATATATATATATATATATATATATATATATATATATAGTGGCTTTTTTTTAAATTAATGCTTACATTATGCAGATTTTTTAAATTATGTTACATAAAATTTTAAAATTCAAGTAGAAATATTTGATATTGAACTCGCCTCTTTCTGTGCCTTATTTGCGGGACGACTGTTGCGGTATCAAAGCAGGACAATGTGGAGAGGCTTGGATCCTTACGGACAAATTGAGAGCAAGTTTATGGTGAAATACAGAGTTTGACCTGTGCAAAGCATTCTAAGGCTTTAAAGCCCCCAGTGTGTAGGATTCGTGGCGCATAGGTGGATGGTGCTATTGCACTTTCTGTTTTAGCTACGGCAGACCTCGAGGGTCACACGAGTCGCGTGCCGCTACTGTATAAATAAAACGCGGTCCCAGTTTTTTTTTTTTTTTTTTCTTTTCTCATGAAAACACACATTCCCGATCATGAACCATGACACTCTACACATCAAATGAAACCTTACAGTCTCCTCTTTTTGACTATGCAATTCATTTCCCTGCACAACAATCACTCCCCGAGCACATGGGGCTTTTATACGGAAAAGCACAAAACGAGGTTAACTTACCTTAGAATGCTTTGCACAGGTCAAACTCTGTATTTCACCATAAACTTGCTCTTAATTTGTCCATAATGATCCAGCGAATAAAATCCAGTAAAACAATTTAGTCCAAAACACGTGTTAGATCCATTACGACGTCTGATCCGGCAGCATGCTTGTGTTGTTTACCCAAAACCACGAGCCTTGCCGAAGGCGAAGGCGGAGCCCAAATGTCCTTCTGCGGCTCTCGTATTCAAAATGGCTGCCTCTGCATGGGGAAGATCCCCCTTTTATGTGACTATATCTAAGTCCAAAAGAATACTTTGATTTCATGATGGAAGTGAAAAGGCTTGGAAAACAATGTATTTTTGAATGGGTATCTTCAATTTCAGTAATTAACGGGTAAAAATCTTACACACTGTCCCTTTAAAGGGCCCATATTATGGTATTTTCTGATCCACATTATAATGTTGTTTCCTCATCAAAAACATAACTGGAGTTGTGTTTTCTAATTCACACACATTTAACACACAAACACTTATTACTTATATTTAGGCTGGGTTCATGTGTGATGTCATGTGACCTTGTGATGTCATGTGGTAATACAGGAAGTGCTCCGCTGTATTCACTATTTGGATAATTTCCCATCTCTACTGAACTAGAGATAAAAGGTAACTTGAAAACTAGAACTACTAGAACTACACAAGGTGGAACAGAGCATTCTGAGCTTTGGAGATGTTGACAACAGAGTTACTCAAACATGTGCAAATGAAACAAAACACAACTCCAGGTATGTTTTTCACCTAAAGCTCACAAGAGTCAATTTTGTATAATATAGGACCACTGAAGTGATTGTGTCAGTGGTATAAAGCAGTTTCAATATTATGGTTTATCATGTTATTTTTCTGCATTAATATACTGTACTTCAGAGTGGATTATCATACAGGCCTAATGTATATGATCATCTGAGGAGCCCATTACCTTGTTTCCTGCTGCAGATTCTCACAGTCGTGCAGAACCTGCTGACGCCAACAACTGGCTGCCAAGGCTCCTCTGGCGCTCTCATTATTTTACAATCAGAAATCCTTTATTTATTCCCATCAACTCACTCATCACTCACTAATAGAGCTGTTAGTCTTATGAAAATGAGACGAGCCAGGAGGAAAAGTTATGGAGAGGAGTCTATAAACTGAAATATGACTTTAAAATATTCTGGATTTTACAGTCTTAGGGCAAATTCTTTCATTTTCTAAATTGTAAAACCCTTCATGAAATGTATGTACCGGCTTCTTGTGATTCATAGATTCACAACACAGACTGTATAAAGAAGTGGACTAAAGGATGACCCATGACTTTCGGCTCCAGTCAAATGAAGTTCACAAGGCTAGCAGAGGTAGAGACGAATTTGGTTTGGATATTAGAAATAGAAATTTGATTATGGACAGAATGGCTAAATTAAAACCCCAGGATCATGTAGAGCAGGTCAACACGAACATTTTAAGACCAAAATGATGAGGCTCACAGCAGGAGTTCACTTCCTATTTGGAACAATGACGACAGCAAGCGGGCTGGCCATGACCATTTATATGCAGTCTATGGTTCACAACAAACTGAAAACAGCAAAATGTTTAAAGTGGGTACAGTTCATTATGACACTATTGTTTTGCAGGGGTAGGCTGTGTAAAAATAGAATTTGTACAATATCTGACCATTTGATTAGTGATTGGTGCATTGTGTATCTTCTCTGGTGGAGGATCCATCAAATGCTTGTCTCTATTTTCTGAAATGTTTCACAGTATGGCATTAAAGATCCCATGACATGGTACTTCTTGATGCTTTTATATGGCTCCTTAATGGTTCCCTAATACTGTAAATGAATCCTTCTTCAAAATCAACACTCAGGGCATGAGAAACAGAGATAAGCTGAGAAAGAGTAATTTTTCTCACTCTGAACACTCGTTGTTGCTTGAATGCAAATGAGGAGAAAAGAGCTGGCCAATAGTAGAGAGTGGGGGTGTGGCCAAACGCTCCGCTCTCCGCTGTAGCCCTCAGCTGATCCATTTCCTTGTTTTTGCACGGGGGAGAGATTTGAAGCGTTCCATTGAAAAATAAACACATTTCCACAGAAAATAAAATTAAACCACTGCTGTTCAAAGGTCCAGAGGCTCAGATAAAGGACTTCCGAGCCTAGAAACACTCGGACGTGCCTCCAGGCAAATAAAAAAACGCATTTCGCATTGCCTAGCGCATTCGCAGTCCAAACTCTCTGGGCGTGATTTACAGAGACGCTGAGTTCAGACAGACGGGGGTGGAACTGCATTTGCATTTATTTTTTCGATCTGACGTCAATAAGGTGCCTTGTTCAAAATCGCCCGTTTGAGCTCCGATTTTTTGTAACGCAGAAAAGGATCGCAAATGCTCAGTTTAGACATTTCGCAACTTTTAGCCATGGGGGGGGGGCCTAAACAGGGTAGGGGAGCTCACATTAACGTTCAAAAACCTCAGAAAGTGAAAATTTCATGCCATGGGACCTTTAAAGGAAAAGTAATGTTTTTTACAATTTGAGCCTTATTTCGGTAATAAAACAAGTTGTTTTACTCACCCATAGCACTTTGGTGTCATATGGAGTACTTTCAGAGATGTTTTAGATTTACGGTTTGCCTAGCCATAGCTCGGGGCATATAATATATTCCCCAAGCATGTAATATGCCCCGTGCGGGCTCCAAATAACACAAACTTTAGCACTTTTCAAATCATAGAAGCCCGATGTCTTTAGTCTACGATTTCGTTTGAAGCAAAAGTGGCCTGTAATCCGAGATTTATCCATAGTTTACAGCTTTGCGTTTCATGTTTGGGCCTCCTCATCTGCTCGAAACAATGGCTAAATCTCGGATTACAGGCCACTTTTGACCACACGAAATCGTAGGCTAAGACATTGGGCTTCTATGATTTGAAAAGTGCTAAAGTTTGTGTTATTTGGAGACCGCAAACAAGTGCCCCGAGAACTCACATTACGGAGATTGCAAATCTAAAACATCTCCGGAAGTGCTCCATATGACACCAAATTGCTATGGGTGAGTAAAACAACTCGTTTTATTACCGAAATAAGGCTCAGATTGTAAAAAACGTTACTTTTCCTTTAAACCATTCTATCTTCATGGAGGGCAAACCAGACCAAGTTACATATCAGATCTGTGGAAAGGCAACCCTGCTCACAGTCAGAATGCATGAGCTATGAAACCATTGGATAAATGTAAGGTATAGCTGTTTAATGCCATACTGTGGAACATTCCAGGCAGAACAATGACAGATCCGTAAAAACAAGAAGGTGATGGATCCCAAACCAAAAAGTTACATAGAATTTTACAATGTGATTAGTGCAACTTAAATGAAACTATGTACCTTTTATGTCTGGGGGACTGCCATCTGTTCATCTCCATGGTGATGCACCTTGCTTTGTCTGGAATGACGTATCTATCTCACTCATTGTATAAAAATCAATGGATCAACATGACATCCCTTGAATCTGCTGCACATGTGTGGTTATTATGGTAAGAGATCATAGTGACACTGGTCGTCTTGACAAAGTTTGAGGAACTGTTATGGAGTTTGTGCTAGCCAAAATCCCTTGGTTCTTGTTATAGATTTAACAGTGATGTCTTAGTGATGGGACTTTCCCCCTCTTTTTATTGGATCCCAATCTTTTGGATTGGTTGATTTCAGACGACTGGCTCTTTTTATATTTATTCATATCACAGAAGCCAATGTGAAAAGTCATTTTATCTACAAATTAATCACAGAGAGAAATGGCCAAGGCTCAGCTTTGTTTAAAATGGTTCAAACTGAGTGGGAGTGTGTTTAGACTTTAGAAATGATGCAGACTATAAATAATGCTGCACTACAATAATAATAATAATGAAAACTAACTGTTATTATGATGACAAGTACATTGTGTAACTTTTCTGGCCTTGTTATCAAATCAATCAATCAAACATTATTTATAAAGCGCTTTTCATACAAAATTGTAACACAAAGTGCCTTAAAGTGATTAAGGATTAGAAGATTAGAAGATTGACTTTTTATTGATCTCACACAGGAGAAATCGGTTTCTGCATTTGACCCAGGGACCATCCCAGTGATTTGTTGTTTAGGCTTGGTCAGGACCCAAGCTGGAGGATTTTACCTATGGTGCATGTTTGGGTTGGTGGGGGAAACCGGAGTGCCCGGAGGAAACCCACCCAGACACGGAGAGAACATGCAAACTCCACACAGAAAGGTCCGGGCAACCCGAACCTTCTTGAGCGCTAGCCACTCAGCCACTGTGCTGCCAACAGGGAAAAAAACACAAACAAACAAACAAATGAACAAACAAACGAAAGAACAAACGAAAGAACAAACAAACAGACAAACAAATTCAATCAAAGGCCAAGCTAAACAGGTGAGTCTTGAGCCCACTCTTAAAAACATGAACGTTCTCTGCAGCCCTGAGGTCCTCCGGCAGTTCCATAGACGAGGGCCGTAGTACTGAAAAAACGCCTCTCCGTGAGTGTGTGTCCTGACTTTGGGAATGACCAGGAGCTGCTGCCAGAGGAGCACAGGGTCCGTGAAGGTTCGTAAGTTAAAAGCAGTTCTGAAAGATAAGAAGGCCTAAGACCATTAAGATATTTAAAAACCAGTAAAAGAACTTTAAAATCTATCCTGAAACAGGGAGCCAATGCAGTAATTTTAAAACCAGTGTAATGTGGTCCTGCCCTCTGGTCCTAGTCAGGACACATGCTGCTGAATTTTGTAATTTTGTAATTTTGCAAACCAGACAGTAGATGTGATGCAAGTCCTCTTTTTCACTGAGACTTTTATTCAGTGTGTGTGTGAGTAGGCAGACAAACTGTGGAGAGATGATTTGCCATTTTACTCTGGCAACAATTATTCACTGTAAAAAAAAAAAAAAGTCTGTCCAGTGTCTGCCTCAGCACTTTATTGTGAGTTCCCGTCTGAAGTGGTGAAAAGAGGGTGAGTGTGGTCAGGGCAGGCGCTGGACCCATGGATCAGGTTCATACCACAGAGAAGAGAGAGAAGGAGGGCGAAAGAGGGAGGAGGAGGGGTATGTGGTCTGGGCTCAGTGTGGTCAGATCACAGCGGACATTTGTGGGTGAGTGTGTTTACTCTGAAAAGTCCACTCCTTTATGTTTACACTTTAGGTGGGATTTTAAAACACTTTTTGGCACCTTTGCATTATTTACCATTACCACTTCGTACAACTTGTTTATTTTTAAAGTGTGTTATAAATAAAGTTGCAGTTGCAGTACCATTTTATAACTTGTATAGTATGTCTGGAAAATGTGTTTATGTGAGGCCTTGACTTTTGCTCCCTTTGAACACTTGGATTAAGAGCCCTCCACCCTCTCCTGGCAACAAGGCATAGCACAGAACAGCTATTTGTAAGATGAGGTTATGATGTTGATACGTAGATACATGGGCTTTTAAAATGATTCAGCCTCAATTGTCACAAAGAGGAATAATTCATGCTTTCCTATTCAAAGTAACAGTATCAAGGCGAGCATGTTTTCTTTATGCAAAATGGACTTTTACAGTGATTCAGTGCCACAAATGTAAAGAAGGAAAAAATCTACTGCTTGCTACCATGACTTAGAGCTATCCATATACATCAGCATGGTCTTGAAATGTTGAGATGAGTTGAGAGGACGTTTAAAGGGGGAAACAAAAAGAAGCAAAAGTCAGACCTCATATTAAAGATGCACTGTGCAACCTTTCTGGTGTAGGTCCGCTACCTGCTTGTTTCCATGCTTTCCCTGGGATGTTCCATGATATGACATTAAACATATCCATCTAGCATTCCTTCATTACGAGGATTTTTAAAGGGGGAAACGAAAATAAGCGAAAGTCAGACCTCATATTAAAGGTACACTGCACAACCTTTCTGGTGACATTAAAGATCCCATGACATGGTACTTCTTGATGCTTTTATATGGCTCCTTAATGGTTCCCTAATACTGTAAATGAATCCTTCTTCAAAATCAACACTCGGTGCATGAGAAACAGAGATAAGATGAGAAAGAGTCATAAATATCTCTCTCAAACTCTTTATTCTGGGCGTTGTTGCTTGAATGCAAATGAGGAGAAAAGAGATGGCCAATAGTAGAGGATGGGGGCGTGGCCAAACTCTCCGCTCAGAGCTCAGAGCCCACAGCTGATCCATTTCCTTGTTTTTGCACGGGGGAGAGATTTGAAGCGTTCCATTGAAAAATAAACACATTTCCACATAAAATAAAATTAAACCACTGCTGTTGAAAGGTCCAGAGGCTCAGATAAAGGACTTCCGAGCCTAGAAACACTCGGACGTGCCTCCAGGCAAATAAAAAAACGCATTTCGCATTGCCTAGCGCATTCGCAGTCCAAACTCTCTGGGCGTGATTTACAGAGACGCTGAGTACAGACGGGGGGGGACTGCATTTGCATTTCTTTTTTCGATCTGACGTCAGTAAGGTGCCTTGTTCAAAATCGCCCGTTTGAGCTCCGATTTTTTGTAACGCAGAAAAGGATCGCAAATGCTCAGTTTAGACATTTCACAACTTTTAACCATGGGGGGAGGGGGGGCCTAAACAGGGTAGGGGAGCTCACATTAACGTTCAAAAACCTCAGAAAGTGAAAATTTCATGCCATGGGACCTTTAAACATATCCATCTAGCATTACTTCATTACAGGTGTATACTGTGGAACTTCTAGACAAGCGATAACATCTCCATGACAAGCAGGTGGTGGACCCTCCACTAGAAATGTTACACAGTGTACTTTTAAAGGAATATTAACGTTTTTTACAATCTGAACCTTATTTCTGTAATAAAACAAGTTGTTTTACTCACCCATAGTACTTTGGTGTCATTTGGAGCAGTTTCGTAGATGTTGTGGTGTGGTGATATCCGTTAACGTGAGTGCTTGGGGCAGGCAAATGCAGTCACCAAATAATACAAACTATCACTTTTCAAATTACAGAAGCTCAATGTCTTAGTGTACACTTTCGTTTGAGTCAAAAGTGGCCTCTAATCTGAGATTTAGCCATAGTTTCGAATAGATGAGGAGGCCAGTGCACATGCGCTCAGTCACAGCTTATTTCATAAACATGAAAGGCAAAGCTGTAAGACGTTTGAACCATCGTGTTTGCAGTACCCACTTCAGTCAGGACGATTTTTTACCAGCAAAGGAAAAGAAAGAAGGCTGGCGGATTCAGCGCACAATTCTGTAAGTAATGTGATACCGATGGCTGTTCTGTGGTGCGCTGCTCCTAAATTGTCTCCGCTTCATTCTCTCCGTATCCATTCTGTCTCCTCATCCGTATACTCTTCTTCAGTTCTCAGTCCTCCATAAGTCCTCTTCAGCCTCGAAGTCCCAATCTTCTGCCATGTGTCGCTCGCAACAGAAAAGTTATTAGCGTCTTCTTATCTGCAAATCAGCTGTGAATGCGCGCATGTGCACTAGCCTCTTCATCTACTCGAAACTATGGCTAAATCTCAGATTAGAGGCCACTTTTGACTCAAATGAAAGTGTAGACTAAGACATTGAGCTTCTGTAATTTGAAAAGTGATAAAGTTTGTGTTATTTGGTGACTGCAATCGCCTGCCCCGGGCACTCACGTTAACGGATATTGCTACACCACAACATCTACGAAACTGCTCCAAATGACACCAAAGTACTATGGGTGAGTAAAACAACTTGTTTTATTACCGAAATAAGGTTCAGATTGTAAAAAAAAACATTAATATTCCTTTAAATACCTCAAAATGATCCATGCGTGTCATAGACTAATATATAGCAGACAAAAGTATATTTTTTCTACTACTACTACTACTACTACTACTACTACTACTACTACTTCTACTACTTCTACTACTACTACTACAAAAAAAAAAGTTTTCTCTCTTCTTTTTTGTGTATATCTCTAGCAAACACTACAGAAGAGTTCACAAACCCCACATAAAGCCGAACAGTCCTCTTTGGTCCTTCCTTTGTCTTGAGCTCACGGAATTGTGCAGTTAAATATAGTGTACAGCTCTGTATTTATTACATGGACAATTTGCCACCTGCTTTGTTTCCAAGCGCCCCCTGAAGGACAAAAGATGTTACTTATAACTATTAACTAAGTTGGACATCACAAAATATACATACAGTACAATTGCATGGAAGAAAAAGGTCCCTTTGTAACATTCAATTACTAGAAATTGCTGAGTGCATTTCTTTTAAAATAACAGCCTTTCAGAGAAACACAGGCATTTATTGTGTAACGGAGAAGGCATGCAGTTGTTTGCTTTATAATTAAGCCCGCCACAGTTCTCATGCCATCCCCACCATTTTCTTTTTTCATGTTGTGTGCACTGTAATCTGTATTTAACACATGCACATACACACTCATATATCCAGTGTGAAATCCCTTTAACCAGAAATGCATGGCGTCTTAGTATAGCACAGCCTAAATATAGCAGCAGTCATCGTTTCTTCTTCTTCTTCTTGTCAGTATTAACCATGCCACTGGTTTTCTTTTGCTATAAATGCCGGACATGGACTTGCCCATCCTCCATCTTTGTCCTTGGAAAGGTTATGTTTCCTCCAAAACTCCATTTTGAATTTGCCCCCACGGTGAAGGGAAACAACAATCACATGTCGTGAGAGTGAGAGACAGTCCCTCCTGATTGAGAATGATTAAAACAGCGGGTTGTGGAGCCCTGCAGATGATGGTGACGCCACAGAATTACAAAGTGTTAAGGGTAGTATAGTAGGGCAGAGGCTGGGAGGAACCAAGCACCAGATATGACAATGTGGGGCTAATTTCAAATGAAACGCCTATGTTTGGTAGTTACGGTTCTTTGAGGTAGCAGAGTGGCATGGTAAGTTAAAGAGGCTATATCATTTTAGTTTTGTTTCATTCCCAGATAGTTTAACATCTAAGTATCCTGGAAGCCTTTGAATTGGAAATTTAAATAATAGATGGATGGATATCGGTACTATCAATGAATAGGTTCCCAAAAACATATAAAATAGAAATAAGATAATTAAAGCCCCAAATTAATTGAAATGTACACTTATATAAAGGTTTTGATGAAGCTTAAGTACAAATACTGTATATTTCATTAAATGTGGACATGTAATTCAACCAGGAGAGAAAATAATAATAATAAAATGATGAAGGTGAGTAAGTAGTTTCTTGATGTGATTGAATGGACTTTCCTATTGAGACCTCGAGACTTGGATGTATATTGCTCTCTAAGCAGAATTGTGTTGCCTAAGGACACAAAGACATTAGTTGGAGCTGAGATCAAATCCAAACATAGAGATCAGGCCTGGTTAGTACTTGGATGCAAGAGAACTGTGAATATTCGGGCACCATAATGTGATTTGTTAAGTGAGTGATAAGTGGTGGTGGATGGTGCAGACTGGCAGTCTCGTAAAAGTGATTTGGGTGTCTTAAAATTATAAATATATATTGTATTATATATCAGCAGCGTCGGCAGTGATGCGGTAGTTGTCCCGGACCGTTGTGGTGAAGAGAGAGCTGAGCCAAAAGGCAAAGCTCTCAATTTACCGGTCGATCTACGTTCCTACCCTCACCTATGGTCATGAGCTTTGGGTAATGACCGAAAGGACGAGATCGCGGATACAAGTGGCCGAAATGAGTTTCCTCCGTAGAGTGGCTGGGCGCACCCTTAGAGATAGGGTGAGGAGCTCAGTCACGCGGGAGGAGCTCGGAGTAGAGCCGCTGCTTCTCCACGTCGAGAGGAGCCAGCTGAGGTGGCTCGGGCATCTGTTTCGGATGCCTCCTGGACGCCTCCCTCGGGAGGTGTTCCGGGCATGTCCCACCGGGAGGAGGCCCCGTGGAAGACCCAGGACACACTGGAGGGACTATGTGTCTCGGCTGGCCTGAGAACGCCTTGGGGTCCCCCCGGAGGAGCTGGAGGAAGTGTCCGGGGTGAAGGAGGTCTGGGCGTCCCTGCTTAGACTGTTGCCCCCGCGACCCGGCCCCGGATAAGCGGAAGAAAATGGATGGATGGATCATAAACCCAATGCATTATTATTATTTATTTAAGTTCTTATATTACACAAAATTGATTCTTGTGAGCTTTAAGCCATATTATAATGTTGTTACCTCATCAAAAACATATCTGGAGTTCTGCTATTTTTCATTCACACATGTTTGACTAATATTTTATTATTAGTCTGTCTACATTTTGCTCTGTTCCACCTTGTGATGTCATGTGGTGGTAGTTTTCAAGTTTACAGCTACCTTTTACCTTTAGTGCAGCAGAGATTGGCAGTCTCAGGGCTGAAATTGCCCAAATGATTCTAGTGAAAATGTGTGGAGTGTAAAAACACAATTGAGCACTTTGGGTATTACCTTTTCAGATTGAGAGAACAACTTATCCTAAATATATAGAGTAACATGGGCCCTTTAAGCATTTGATAACCACTTGATACACATAAAATAACCCTATTGTATAATCCAAAACAATTCCACATATACACACTCACTTTGACAACATCGTCCCCAAATCCCCTCATTCCTCTCTCCTCACATCACATCCACATTCTCATTATACACTTCATTATTACCCAGTGAAAAAGGCAGGTCCCCGTATGGCCCCCAGCCTTGATATGAGGGCCCCTAGGAGCCCATTACACTGCCATTGGGTTTGAAGACCACTCTGAGACATCACACTTCATTCACAGCTGTTCCTGCCACGACTCTTCAAGTATGTCATCTCCCCACTCCCTGCTTCGCCTTGTCGCTACAGCTAATAGTTTTTTACACACTCCCATTTGCCATCTGTGCTGTATACTCCACCAGATATTAGCATAGTCTTTATAGCTAGTGGCCCTTAAATTATCTTTTTCTCTCTCCTTTTTAAAGCTCCTATATTACTTGAAATTAACTCTTGTGAGCTTTAAGCCATGTTATAATGTTGTTCCCTTCTCAAAATCATCATACATGGAGTGTTTTGTTTATGCTTTAAATGTATATGTAATCCTGCATTGTTAGTCTGTCTACATCTCCAAATTTGAAATTGCTCTGTTTCACCTTGTGATGTCATTTAGTTTTCAAATTACCTTTTACCTTTAGTTCAGTAGAGATTCCTGTGCTGAAATTATCCAAATTATTCTAGTGAAGGTGTGTGCAGTTTAAGAACACAGTGGACCACTTCCTGTAGCACCACATGACATCACAAGGTGGATGTGGTGTTTTCAGTTTGAGAGTGTTAAAGAAATTATGATTATTATATTATATTATATTATATTATGTTATATATTATTATTTATGATATAATTGTTGAACTTATTATTGCAATCTTGTTCTTAAAGCCCCAGTGTGTAGGATTCGTGGCGCATAGGTGGATGGTGCTATTGCACTTTCTGTTTTAGCTACGGCAGACCTCGAGGGTCACCCGGGCGCGCGCACGAGCCGTGCGCCGCGCGGTCCCGTTTTTTTTTTTTTTTTTTCTCATGAAAACACACATTCCCGATCATGTACCATGACACTCTACACATCAAATGAAACCTTACAGTCTCCTCTTTTTGACTATGCAATTCATTTCCCTGCACAATAATCACTCCCCGAGCACATGGGGCTTTTATACGGAAAAGCACAAAACGAGGTTAGCTTACCTTAGAATGCTTTGCACAGGTCAAACTCTGTATTTCACCATAAACTTGCTCTCAATTTGTCCGTAAGGATCCAGCGAATAAAATCCAGTAAAACAATTTAGTCCAAAACACGTGTTAGATCCATTACGACGTCTGATCCGGCAGCATGCTTGTGTTGTTTACCCAAAACCACGAGCCTTGCCGAAGGCGAAGGCGGAGCCCAAATGTCCTTCTGCGGCTCTCGTATTCAAAATGGCTGCTTCTAATATGGGGAAGATCCCCCTTTTATGTGACTATATCTTAGTCCAAAAGAATACTTTGATTTGATGATGGAAGTGAAAAGGCTTGGAAAACAATGTATTTTTGAATGGGTATCTTCAATTTCAGTAATTAATGGGTAAAAATCTTACACACTGTCCCTTTAATGTCTAACATCCTTGACATGGTTAGATTTGTGAAACAGGATATGGAAATCAGCTGTAAGACCACTGTTGGTCTGACCCACATACTATGATATCACATATGATATCATCACTTATGATAAAATGTGTTCCAGAAAGATAAGTCCCTGATTCCTCATATTTTGTTTCAGTCACAAACTGTGTATGTTCCTATGATTTATGCAATCTGTGTGTCATGTGATTAACTCAATAAAAACTGAAGCAGCAGTCCCATTGTTGGGAGACATTGGTGAACTGACCCAGGTGCGGTCAGTCTCTCTGTTCCCCCTTTGCCGACAAGTAAAACTTCAACCTGGTGTCACTGATTGTTCCTGTTAGTAATACTGTGGCAGTATTGAATCTGTGATCTAACTCTGACAGAGAGAAGAACTCAGTCTAAATACGCAGGGTTTGTGTGTTGTGTTGCATGTGTGAATGAAACAAAACACAACTCAAGGTATGTTTTTAATGAGGAAACAACATTGTAACATACTGTAGATCAGAAAATAGTGTAATATGGGCCCTTTAATCTAGGAGGGTAACAAAGGAAAAGTATAGGAGGTGCACTGTGTAACCTTTTTGATGTAGGGTCTGCCACTTGCTCATCTCCATATAAATGATTGTTTTGCCTTGGATGTTCTGCAGTATGGCAATAAACATCTATCCAGCATTTATTCAATTACAGATGTTTTTATTGCTAAAAAAAATAAAATAAAAATACCTTGAAAAACTGAGCAGGTCTCCCTCTCTACAGATCTGTAACTTGCTTGATTGTGCCACCTGTCTGTCTCCATGGAGTTAAGATGAGTTTAATGTCACACTGTGGAACATTCCAGGCAAAGCAATGGCATTTCAATGAAGACAAACTGGTGGTGGGCTCGAAATGCACCGTTAAAGTGGGACGTAGCAGCTAAACTCTGCCCACAGCCACACTCTAAACAGAGCTGCTAAACTGGGCAGTACCTGGAGGACTGAAATAAAGAGTGGGGGAGTTGGAGGAACTCTGTGGTTGGTCTGACAGGCATCCACATTTAAACTCCACTCCTGTAGGTATTTGTAATCAGGGCAGTTCTGTGTGATGTCACCAACTACTTAAAATTGTAGTGGACACTGGAAGGAGTCCGTTTTTCAACCATTTTTGAACACAAAACTGCAAATTTACCTAGTTTGTACTAGAATTGTCTAAAGGGAACAGTGGACAGTGTTATTAAAACACCTTTTACAGGGTTTAGTAGCAAAAGTAGTTGATGTAGTGTTTTGTTCCACTGTAAGAGTGCGGTGTACACTTCCCAAGCATTCCAGAGGAGAGTAGAAATAATACTTAAAGATCCCATGACATGGTACTTCTTGATGCTTTTATATGGCTCCTTAATGGTTCCCTAATACTGTAAATGAATCCTTCTTCAAAATCAACACTCAGTGCATGAGAAACAGAGATAAGATGAGAAAGAGTAATTTTTCTCTCTCTGAACACTCCATAATGGGCGTTGTTGCTTGAATGCAAATGAGGAGAAAAGAGCTGGCCTATAGGGGGCGTGGCCAAACTCTCCGCTCTCGCTCTGAGCTCTCAGCTGATCCATTTCCGTGTTTTTGCATGGGGGGAGAGATTTGAAGCGTTCTATTGAAAAATAAACACATTTCCACAGAAAATAAAATTAAACCGCTGCTGTTCAAAGGTCCAGAGGCTCAGATAAAGGACTTCCGAGCCTAGAAACACTCGGACGTGCCTCCTGGCAAATAAAAAAACGCATTTCGCATTGCCTAGCGCATTCGCAGTCCAAACTCTCTGGGCGTGATTTACAGAGACGCTGAGTTCAGACAGACGGGGGTGGAACTGCATTTGCATTTCTTTTTTCGATCTGACGTCAATAAGGTGCCTTGTTCAAAATCGCCCGTTTGAGCTCCGATTTTTTGTAACGCAGAAAAAGATCGCAAATGCTCAGTTTAGACATTTCGCAACTTTTAGCCATGGGGGGGGCTAAACAGGGTAGGGGAGCTCACATTAACGTTCAGAAACCTCAGAAAGTGAAAATTTCATGCCATGGGACCTTTAAAAATGGAAAACATATTCTTCGAAGTGTGTTTTTTACTTACTGATAACTGTTGGATTAGTTGTCTATCGCCACCTGGTGGAAAACAAAATGGAACTTTATTTATCCCTAAGGAGAAATGTGTCTTAGAAATAACATTCAGGACAAAACAATGATTCATACAACCAGAAGGAGCTTGGATTTGGATTTGGGGGAGCAGAGTCTTCTTCCTGATGGTAACACATTGTACTCACGGGAGGGTCTGCCAAGATCTTGTTGTCTTGTTTCACCATAATGCCATTAGATGGTGGGAGAAAACCTAGTGAAATCTGAAAATAAAATAAGAAAATCTGTAAAAACTTTTTAGTATTTTTAAGTATTTATCACCAATAAATTCTATAGTCACGTTAGCGTTCAGCTCACGTATATTATCATCAGTATCACTTTTCTGTACTTTTCTGTCTGCTGTCTGATGGTCGTCATGGAGATGTTTCTCCCTTTACTAGAATATTCCACAGCATGACATTAAATCTATTTAGGTGACACCATCAGGCCAAGTTACACATCAGATCGGTAACTCATCTTGTAAGTGAATAAATGTTTAATGCTATTCTGTGTAACATTCCATGCGGGCAAAGAATTCAAATCTCCATGGAGACAAGCAGGTGGCAGATCCTCTACCAAAAAAGTTACATAGTGCATCTTTAATTCACTTTCAGATATCATCTTTTTCTCTGTAACACAAGCAGCCCAAGTTGGCAAATCCAGTGAGACAGTCGCCCGGTGGCCCAAGTGAGAAGCGTCTTCACCTCCACACATGCAAATAGATACTATGTGCACGTATGAGCTAACTGTAGGCACTACTCTGTCTGAAGCTGTTACTCAGGTTAGACTTAATTTTAGTTTTTTAGTTTTTTTTTGTTTTGTTTTTTTTTGCAACATACAACAAGCTTACAGTCATTAGACAGGACAATATGTACAATGGTGATGTTTGTTAAAGAGTCAGATTAGTGTTTAAGCCTCCCATTTATTCAATTATAAAAAACTTTACCTTAAATGACAGTGTAAAAATGTGTTTTCTATTCTTTTCTTTTTTTATGTATCCCTAGCTCTGTGAGGTGTATTAAAAACAGTGTGGTGCATTAAAAAAAAAAAAAGGAGAGATTTGGGCGCATGAGAAGTGGGGTAGGTTCTTGTTTTGCCAAATCTGATTTCGATTTTTGTGTTTTGTTTTTATTTGTTGATTGATTGACTTTAATTATTTGTCATTACATTCATCTGAGCTTTATTTTAAAGGTCCCATGGCATGAAATTTTCACTTTCTGAGGTTTTTGAACGTTAATGTGAGCTCCCCTACCCTGTTTAGCCCCCCCCCCCCTTCCCCATGGTTAAAAGTTGCGAAATGTCTAAACTGAGCATTTTCGATCCTTTTCTGCGTTACAAAAAATCGGAGCTCAAACGGGTGATTTTGAACAAGGCACCTTATTGACGTCAGATGGAAAAAGAAATGCAAATGCAGTTCCACCCCCGTCTGTCTGTACTCAGCGTCTCTGTAAATCACGCCCAGAGAGTTTGGACTGCGAATGCGCTAGGCAATGCGAAATGCGTTTTTTTATTTGCCTGGAGGCACGTCCGAGTGTTTCTAGGCTCGGAAGTCCTTTATCTGAGCCTCTGGACCTTTGAACAGCAGTGGTTTCATTTTATTTTCTGTGGAAATGTGTTTATTTTTCAATGGAACGCTTCAAATCTCTCCCCCCGTGCAAAAACACGGAAATGGATCAGCTGAGAGCTCTGAGGGAGAGCGGAGAGTTTGGCCACACCCACACCTTCTACTATTGGCCAGCTCTTTTCTCCTCATTTGCATTCAAGCAACAATGCCCATTATGACCTGTTCTGAGGGAGAAAAAATACTCTTTCTCATCTTATCTCTGTTTCTCATGCACTGAGTGTTGATTTTGAAGAAGGATTCATTTACAGTATTAGGGAACCATTAAGGAGCCATATAAAAGCATCAAGAAGTACCATGTCATGGGATCTTTAACACAGTCTGAGGTGCGATGATTTGTGCTGTGAAATAAGTCTGTCATACATAAAATTACAGTCATAATCTAGCTATCATTAGCCAACAGTTTTTTAGTTAGTCACGCTCACCTTTTTCTTGAAAAACTCGATCATAAACTCTGATCACAGGCTCCTGAAAATACGTTGTTTGAGTTCATTTTGTATATTTTCTTGCATCTTAAAACTTCTTTGGCAGTGCATGCTAATTTGTGCATTGTGTCAGCATGACAACTGCCGAACATTCTGCCAATAGAGACATATGTAGAACACCCGCAGCATGATGTCACTGGCTGCGATACAAGTGTGGAGAAAGAGGAATAGAGAGTGTGGAGTGTGTCTTTGTGGGCCCATATTTACACTGTTCTGCCTCTCCGCTGTGCTGCTATTGATTCATCATACATTTATAATGAAGACTTCGAGCAGTTCAAAGTGGAGAAGCACTAAATGAGTTTTGAGTATTGGGTTAGTTGTGTTTCATGTTTTTAAAGAGAAAATTTGAGCATTGCTGAGTTGTGGAGATTAGACTGAAGTGGATATGTGGTATTGATGTACAGTAGAAATATTGTAAATGTTAAAAGTATAACTCTTTGGTGGAAGAAAAGAGGTCAAATTAGGATATCACAGAACAATTTTTAAATTAAACTTTTAACAATAACAAATATCTTTAGTGTCAACTAAACAGTGCACATAGTTTTGTTTATTTTCAATTTGTTCCAGTTACTGCTGAGACATGCCTTTAGTTTGAACCTGTATAAACGGACATTGCTAACCTGCTAGCCATCACGTTTCTCTTGGTCTTGAAATGTTCATAGTAACCTGCTCTACATGATCCTGGTGGTTTTATTTCGCAGTTTTGTCCCGTAAATTAATTCCTTTTCCAAATGTAGAACTCTGCTCCAAATGCGCCCCATAACTGCTAACCTCTGTGAGCTTCATTTGGCTGGAGCTGAACGCTATGGGTGACTTAATCCAATTCTTTATACAGTCTAAGGTTTAAACATGTAAACATGTAAAGTAGATAACATGAAGTTATGTAAAAGCAACAGTAGAGACTCAGGGTGTCATGATCACATTTGAGTGTTAAAATTGAAATTTGACATCTATTCACAATTGTAAGCGAAATCCTTGGCTAGCATTCACCTCAAAACAAGAAGGTATAAGGTTAAAAGCCCAGGCCTTTCTGTGCAGAGTTTGCATGTTTCTCTGCTTGAAACTGGATAATAAGTTTCCTCCAGGCTTTCTGTTTTCTCCATCGACCCCAGAGCTGGAGATGGGTCCTGGGGCACTGTACTGCTTCTGACAGGTTGTCCCAGCCTGGTTCATTACATAAGTAAAATTAATGTGACATAAAAAGACAGATAATACAGCACTTTGCATTTGTGTTTATTTTTAGGTGTACAGATATATATATAAATAGCATAATAATATAGGCCCTTTAAAAATCACCCAGGACAACAAACGAATAAGAGATATACTCAAAATAGCAATTAGCAATCAACACCATTTTTAGAACCAGATTACACTTTTTGGCAAATCCATTGAAAAAAAAGAAAAAGAAAGAAAAACTACAAAAAAACTTGTTCAACTACTAGCTCTTGTATTACTGAAGTCAATTTTGAAAGACTCGTATGAGAAGTGTTACTGGTTTGGGCTACGCTTGTCTCCAATAGAAATCCTGCTTAAATGTTTTGACAGTTTGACCAATGGCCTGCGTGCATCTGTGTAGTTCATTATTAGTGGGGTCTCTGATGTGCTCTGTGCCCAGTGCTTGCAGCGGGTGGGTTCACAGGCACTGGACCAGAGTCAGTGAGAGCGGTTAATGAGAGAACTGGCACACACACATTAGCTGATGGCTCTAAGTCAGTGATCTGCAGCCCAAGCCTCTCTGTGGAGCCAAGAACAGCTCACCACAGCTAAATATGGCTGATGAGAGCAAAGACGAAACAAAGACGATGCAATGGAGGAGAATCAAGAGTCTGAAAGATGCATGTTAGTGGCTAATGTGTAGTGTGTACCTTCATTATGTTACATTTAAATCTGTCTAAATCTGTCTGGCACTGGATAACATCTCGGATAATGGATGTGGAACTGTGTGGAACAGCGGCTCAGTCTGCGTTCATTCATCATACGTGCCAGCGGGAGGATTACGAGTCGCACAGTCCTGCTTGGTGGCATGAAGTTGGGGTGACTGGCAGAAACCAGGGTTCTGGCAAATTGTCTGTTCGCCTGGGTTCTAAAAATGTATAGATTATGCTAAATTTCCCGGTGTAATTAATTGTCCTGAAAATGTGATTCAACTGGACTTTGTTTTGACTACATCTTCTGCACAAACACGTCCAAGGTCACAGCTGGGGCCTTATCTTACACAGCACTCTACAAAAGAAAACAACACATTCCATTCGGCTCACACTGACATTTTTATGTAAAACACTCTGCCCTGTCTATTTAGTAAGTCTGCCTCTGCGTCAGTTTCCGATCAATTATTGATTTCCAATCTGATCCCCCCCACCCTTCCTTCTGTTGCCAAAGAAAAAGATCACCGTATGTTTACCTCTCCAATTGTTTCTTCTGTCATTACATGTTGTAAAATTGTCTGCATCTTTTTTTTTCTCTTTTTTTTTTCTTTCTACTCTGTTGTAACCAAGTTGGCGCTGCGAATGGCCGCCCTGGTGCTCGGAGTGTCTGTTCGCTCCAGGTATCGAAGCAAGTTCCTAATGTTGTGAACCTGTTCACTCATATGGCAATAAAAACCTTCCTGATTCCTGATTAAAAGGTCCTATTAAATCTGCATTATGAAACGTTACTACTGCAGGGCCTGCTACCTGCTTGTCGTCATGAAGGCTTCAAAAATTGTCGCCCCTCTCTTTAACTGCTGCAGTGAGCCTCATCATTTTGGTCTTAAAATGTTCCTATTAATCTACTCTACATGATCCTGGGGTTTTTATTTAGCTATTTTGACCATAAATAAATTCCTCGACTCCAAATTCACTCCTATAACCGTTAGAATTATGAGCTTCATTTGACTGGAGCGGAACGCTATGGGAGACATCACACTCCCTTTCCAGTTCTTTACACAGTCTATGCCAGCGTTTTTCAACCCCACATGGGGTGGTGATCTTGGTGACTTCTGGTGACTTTTGGCATTTGTTTCATTTTTGATGGCATCTACAAGAGGAAAAAAAGCGATCCATTCCCATCCAAATCATGGGTTGTGTGTTGGTTTGCAATGGTTAAATTTGTCCACTAGAGGTCAGTGTTTCTCCGAGGCCTCAGACACGTCGAACCATTTGACACAATATCGCGACTGAGGCTGAGACTGAAACATGATAAAAAAAAAACAAAAAAAAAGTCTATTGAGTCGCCAGAAATGTGTGACGTCAAAATGGGGTAACAGGCCAAAAAAGTTTGGGAACCACTAGTCTATTGCTATCCACAAACCTGACCTCCAACTTGGCCTGGTGAACTCACCTGCTTGTCCCCATGGAGATAGGTAAGTTTAAGGCTATACTGTGGAGCATTTCAGCCAAAGCAACATCTCTATGTAGACTTACGTGGCCAACGCTCCACTAGAAAAGTTACATGCACCTTCAAACTAAATCTACTTTTATACAATATTTCCCCTTATCAAAAATATACCTGTGTTTTGTTTCATTCACAGTAATCCTTCCTGCATTTAATCATTGTCTCTCTTTGCAGATTCTCAACATGAAATGGCCTGAATATTGTGGTTTGACCTCTGCAAACTCACTTCATTTCCAGCTGTGGAAATGAACCTCTTGACTCATGGCACTGAACCAGAGCATGTGGGCTACAACCTCGCCTCTGAGCAGTTCTGTACAAGCATTAAAGATCATGGACAAAAACACAATCTGCTATCCCTTCTGCAATATACTAATAAATATAATTTGTTAGGCAACAAAATCTGTAATAAATTACATTCTCTTAAACTAATATTCAAATGCATTAATAATCCCAAACCAGAGACACTAAGTACATTTATTCAGAGACAAAAGAGCAGCAGAGTCACCAGAAGCTCTTCCAGTAATAACTGTACAATCTCACAGCACAGAACCACATTTGGACAGCATTTTCATATCAATATTATAAACTATAGAACTCACTAGCCCCTAAAATCAAATGCATAACAGAGCTTCAGCTGTTCAAGTCCTGGTTAAAAACCTCCTTTTTGATTCACACCACCCACTGCAGCACAAACTTGGAATTATTCAGACATTACAACACAGGGCTTAAGTGGTTCTTACAAGCACAGAAGGAAAGGAGAAAGAAGAACAACATGTGCAGAAAGCCCCCTCTGTTTGTGGATATCCTAAATGGGCTTTCATAAAACTAAGAGAGACAAGGACAAGACAACAGAGAATCAGAACCCAGGAGAAAGGGTGTAACTATTCCTTACCTGGCTGGCGTTTCTGAAAAACTACAGAGGATTTTCAGACAACATGAAATCCCATGCTATTTCAAACCTACAAACACTGGGGTTTGAAATAAACCCACAGACAGAAACTGGTCCACACAAAGGACAAAACACCAAGCCATAAACAAAGCAATGTGGTCTACTCCATTCAGTGTAGTGAAGACTGTAGTGAGCGCTACACTGGAGAAACAAAACAGCCACTTCACAAGAGGATGTACCAACACAGACAGGAGATTCAGAGTGGACCATCATCTGCCGTACATCTCCACCTAAAAGCCATGGGCCACTCATTTGAGGACAGTGAGGTACAGATCTTGGCTAGAGAAAAGAAGTGGTTTGAGAGGCGAGTTAAAGAGGCTAAGAAAGAGAATCCTTCCTTGAACAGAAATGGAGTTCTCAGACATCATTTGTCTCCCATCTATAACTCTATCCTCAAACCTAAATCAAAACAAACAAAGAAAACAATAGGGCAGCCAAGTCCAGAGGGGGGGGGGGGGAGAAGAAGAAGAAGAAGAAGAAGAACTAGCTATGCCTTTATTAGTCCCACAGTGGGGAAATTCCATTTCTGCATTTAACCCATCCTGTTATTAGGAGCAGCGAGCAGCACATTACTGCGCCCGGGGACCATCTCCATGATCTTCTTGCTTCAGCTTGGTCAGGACCTCAGCTGGAGGATTTACCTATGGTACATGTTTTGGGTTGGTGGGGGAAACCGGAGTGCCCGGAGGAAACCCACCCAGACACGGGGAGAACATGCAAACTCCACACAGAAAGGCTCGGGCGACCCAAATCTTACGATGGGTGAAAACACCCATTATGGTCCTGAATGGTTCTGCAAGACCCCACACTCCACCTCCACTGCATATTTAATAGGCCTATCTAACTAACAGAAACTATTAACAAATAGGTGTGGTAGTTTCAAAGTAATTTCATTGTAGTTAGCTCCTCCCTTCAGGCAGATATAGTCACCAGCATCTGACCAGAACTGAAGAAGCAGCTTGGATGTGCTGCGAAACGTAATTAACCAAATAAACTTTTATCAAGTTGACAAATTGAATTTCTCCTTTTGTCCTGGTTAAAAACTAATCAAAGTTGTATCCACCTGTAAATACTATATTGTGTGTGTATGTGAAAGTGTATTAAAATGTTGTAAAAAATGCTTGTGCTTTTATCTATTGTAATGAAAAAGAATTAGCACCAACTATACACTCTATGTGTCATATCAGTTGTATGCTCCGCCTATGACTATGTATGACTGCACTGCCCCGTCAAATAAATGAGTGAATAAATTAAATAAATTAGTAACACCACTAGCTTCCATAACAACTTCTTCCCCAGCACAATTAGACTGATGGCCAAAGTAGGGCTGGGCGATTAATCGAGATTTGCGATATCTCGAGATGTTTTATGAAATCGATAAAAATTTTGGCATATCGAAAATCTCGAGAATAAGATTTCGCCACTCTGCTTATTTTCCTGAACTGTGTTGTGGAGCTGTCCGCCCCGCCTCCTTCTTGCGTTTGCGTTTCACTGCGTCTCGTGGTTCCCCCTCCCCTCCCCCTCCCCTCGTGTGTAAGCCACGTGTGTTTATTGATAACTTATCCAACATGGCGGCACCCACAGAAGCGTCCACGAGAGAATTCATACCAAAGAAAACAAACGGCTCCGCCACCACCACTTCTAAGAAGACACAACAAACAACGCTCTTTACCCCGGTGTCTACCCTATGGAAAAACAAGTGCAAGGTGGGTCAGCATTACGGAGTCCATTGCCTTCCATATCGCAAAAGACATGACGCCCATAGCGGTTGTTGAGCGACCGGGCTTCATACGAATGCTAAAAACGCTTGACCCTAGATACAATCTACCTAGTCGCCACTTTTTTGCGAGACAGAAACTTCAGCAACATTGTCAGTGCGGTACAGGTACAGAGCAAGCAGTGGCTGAGGATGCAGTGTTTTGGGCACAGGCTGTATTTGGCGATCGGTGAGTTTTAATCTCTCTCTCTCTCTCTCTGTCTCTCTGTGTGTGTGTGTGTGTGTGTTGCCAGTGAGTGAAATATTTGAAAAAAATTGATGCAGAATAATGTGCTAAGTTAAAGCAAATACACACACACACACAAATATAAAATGTACTACAGTCACAAAACACACGAGAATTCATGGATTGAGGATCTATTAATCTATATTTAAAAACAATTAATTTAATGTGTGCTTTTTCACTTGGCTACGAAATGAGGGATTTTTTTTTTGGTCTTTTATCTTAAATGTTAAAGAAGCACTTCATAAGAACTGTCGACCCTCAGGTTTTATGTTTACAATTAAAATAAGGCAATATACTACTTCCTTGGTTTTTCCTACTTCCTACTACTTCCTTTTTTTCCCCCTGCATAGATATCGAGATATATATCGTATATCGAGATATAGCAAACACATATTGAGATTTTTTTTTTTTCTCCATATCGCCCAGCCCTAGGCCAAAGTAAAGTACTGATTATTACTGGATGTTTTTTTTTACTAGCTACTTCATCAGCATTATGTGTAATATGTGTATTTAATGAATTTCCTCAAATGCAGTTTTCATCTGTTTCTACTTGAACGTCCAAGAGCTCTGTGTGCACAAATGGCAAATAAACTTCTTGAATCTTGAATCATATTTCTGCTATTTATTCTCAGCATTCCCGCACACTGTCTGTCTGTCTGTCTGTGTGAGCGCCCCCTGCTGCTCGCTCTCTGTAACGCTGTGACCTTGCAGATTGTGGTTAATTGAAACAGGTGCTCTCCTCTCGTGTTCTATCTGTGTGACAGCGGGAGGCGGACCGCTGCTGCTCCTGACTGCCTGCCTAAAGAACAGCGCATTTAAAAGCAGTGAAAACGACATTTACCTTCTGCTTTCTCACTGCCAAGATTAAACACAGAAAAGTGCACGGTCAGAATTTTTTTTTTAAAAAGGAACAATTTAAAGGTGCACAATTTAACTTTTCTGCTTGTCTCAGGGAAACTGTATGGCTTTGTATAGAATGTTCCTCAGTATGGCATTATCATTTCATGCATTTATGTATTTATTTTGAGCAGATCTATAAACATTATAAGAAGGTTAAAGGTGCATTGTGTAACCTTTCTGAGTGACGGTCAGATCGGTCAGCAGTGCAGCCATGTGAAACTGAATAAATGCAAGATTGAGCTTTTTAATGTCACACTCTGGAACATTCCAGGCAGAGCAATGACATATCCATGGAAACAAGCAGATCCATCCACCAGAAAAATTACACTATGCACCTTTAATACAGTTATCTATAACACAATATGTATATTTTACATTTTCTTATTTAAGGGAGGAAGAAACACATATTACATTTATTCAGTTACAGCTGTTTATTGCTCAAAAATACATTGAAAAACATGTATTCTTACCGGGGGTGGTGTCACCTCTCCACAGATCTGACCTGTAATTTGCCCAATGGCTTTTCTCTGTGGAAATAAAAGTTAAGTCACCATGCAGTTTATCATCACAGGCAAAGCAACGACATCTCCATGGAGACAAGCTGGTGGCATATCCTCCTACAGAAAAGTCACACTGTGTACCTTTAAGGAATCGTACGCACATTGGAGTCATGAGACATACAACAGTTAAAAGGTGACGTTTTTTGACACAATTGAACTTTTCTTTTCAAATATCTTTAAACAAAATTGAAATTTGTGTTATAATGTTGTTCCTTCATCATATACATACCCAAAGTTGTGTTTTGTTTCATTCACACATTTGAGTAATCCTTTATTATTAGTCTGTCTACATCTCCAAAGCTCAAAATGCTTTGTTCCACCTTGTGATGAAGCAGTGGGTTGAGTTCTAACCCTAACCCTAATTCCAGGACTGAAATCATCCCAATGATTCTAATGAATATGTATAGAGTTTAAAAACACAGTGGAGCACTTCCTGTATCGCCACATGGCATCACAAGTACTTTCAGTTTGAAAAAAAATAAGCATGGTTTGTACATGCAAATACATGCAAATGAAACAAAACACAACTTCAGGTATGCTTTTGATGAGGAAAAAACTTTATGGCATATGGTTTCAGACTAACGCTTCCTGATTTGAAGGACTTTGTGAGGACCCTTACCCATTCAAAAGATGATATTTTTTATTTTATTTACTTTATAGCTATAACCATGAAGGATGGTTGCCATAGATAATGAAAAAATAGATATAGTTATAACAGCCAAAGCCTGATGCATTATTTGAGCTATACATTTAAACAATATACAAATATGACCTGACTTTATGTGTTTCCCTGACACCACTCTTGCATTTTATGTTATTTCTTATTTATCGACCATATCCTATCTTCTGCAGTAATTGCACCTTTTAAAATGTATCCTCAGATGCCCTTTCTGTCTGTACACAGCTACTAATCCATGACTATAATGCAAAATCAATCCAAGCACAATAATATAAGACCCAAAGGAACAACTCTAACTGTTCAAATACACACTTGAACGTAACATTCTTCCATCTCTACATTATATCTCAACAACGCAATGACCTATCTGAGAATGCAGATGGGGCCACCATACTGACCATGTTATTACTCAGTGTACCATGCGTAAATTCTGCAGATCTTTCTCCACATAACTTTGGATATTGCATATTTAAGTGCTGTTGTAACTACTCACAAACAAGTTAAATTGCCAGCAGACTGCAGCTTAGCAAAACACAGCATACTTTGAGTAAACAACTTTATAACATTGTAAGCTGAGTTTTGCATAATACCCACTTTTCACTTAAGAGGCTGAAGCAGGTATCATAAATCAGCAGTCTCAGCACTTAATCATGATGTTTTGGAGTTATTTTTTTATTTATTTTTTGTTGGGGGGCTTTAAAGGTGCATTGTGTCAATTTTTGATTCAGGGTCCATCACCTTCTTGTTTCTATGGATATGTCATTGCTCTACCTGGAATGTTCCACAGTATTTACTTTTAGTAAACTACAGGTGGTTTTACAGCTCAAAAACACCTAGAAAAACAGGCCTTCTAACTCTGAGCGGGGTCACCAGAACAGATCTGACCTGTAACTTGGTCTGGTTTAGTCTCCATGAAGATGGAGAAAGGTTTAATCCCATACTGTAAAACATTCCAGATGAAGCAATAAGATCTCCATGAAGAAAAGCATTTGACTGCCCTCCACCAGGAAAGTTACACAATGCACCTTTGATAAAAGGAGAAGTTCAATTTGTCAACTGGACAAAGTTTGTTTGGTTTGGTTGAAAACGTTTCGCCGCTCATCAGAGAGGCTTCGTCAGCTCAGACGAAGACGGAGAGCTGACGAAGCCTCTTGGATGAGCGGCGAAATGTTTTCAACCAAACAAACTTTGTCCAGTTGACAAATTGAACTTCTCCTTTTATCATGCATTCTACCTGGACGACTGAGGGACTTTTCACGCACAATGCACCATTAAAACTATAGTATGTAATTTCTGAATAGGCGTGTTACCTGCATCATTCCATGGAAACAGAAAGTCAAAACCATACTTTGGAACATTACATTGAGAAACATAACCAAAATTAAAAAAATAAAATAAAGAAAAATAAAAAATATATATATACTGTGGCTATAAAGGTGCATTATGTCACTTTTCTCGTGGAGGGTCTGTCAAATGCTTTTCTTCTCCATGGACATGTTATTGTTTTGTCTGGAAAATTTCACAGTATGATATTCAACTTTTATATCTTCATGGAGACCAAACCAGACCAACTTACAGGTCAGAACTGTGGAGATACGACCCCACTCACAGTCAGAATACCTGTTTTTCTCGGTATTTTTGAGTAATAAAACCACTTGCAATTTAATAAATGTAAAGCTGATCTGTTTAATATCATTGTGGAAGATTCTGTGCAGAGAAATTATGTATTCATAGAAACAAGAAGGTGACGGACTCCCCTATATATACAGTATATTGCATAATGTATGAACATTAACATAAGTGAGCTGACTATGTGGGGGTCATCCAAACCCTTTATTTAAAGCCGTTTACTTCCCAAACTCCACCTTTTGATGTTATGTGGTAATACAGGAAGTGCTCCACTGTGTTTTTGAACTCAATACACCTTCACTAGAATCATTTGGATGATTTCTGCAGTGGAATTGCCCATTTCTACTGAACAAAAGTTAAAAGGTAGCTGTTAACTACCTGAAACAGAGCATCTAGAGCTTTAGCAATGTAGACAGACTAAAGGATTACTCAACTCCGTGCATATTTGTGATGAGGTAACAATGTTCTAACTCACAACAGTCAATTTTGCGTGATATGGGACCTTTGAAGTAGTGGTAAGTCTTGGTATCAGTCTATTAAATGTAAAAGTTGAGTTTATTTGAGCGTCTTTATTAAGTGTGTGTATATGCATCATCCACCACAAGGCTAAGGCAGCTGAGCTCAACATAATCACATTTTGAGTAGCATCTATTCTTTTATATGCCTGAAGTCGGGTGCACAAAGAGATCCTTGATTAAAAATACAGCTTCTAATAGGACTCTTCCATCGCCTAAAGCCCCTATGCGTGAGCTGTATCCACTCTTCTTTAGATTAACAAACAGCTCAGCACTTCATTCCCCCTATGTATGTATTTTTGAATGAATATTTTAACCTTGCCCACTGTATTAATCATAACATGAAAACCCTCACAGCCATGTTCCAATGTAGAGTATGCAGAGATGTATTCAAACGAACGGGGGGAAAAAAGGGGGGGAGGAAGGGGGGAGGTTTGAAGAATGAAAAGGAAATGATCCGAGGATAGATGAAATATGGACCTGCAGAATGAAAGGCTCGTGCGCAGATAAGGTAAGATAAAGGAGAGAGGAGAGGAGGAGAGGAAATGAACTCCACAGAAACAAAATGTACTCATGTAAAAAAAAAAAAAAAAAGGCCAAAATCACACACACGTCAGAAGAGGCGTTCGTGGCCTCGTTAGATGGTGTTTTTTTCATGCTTTGTGTTGCTGTCATGTTCAAATATACTGAACATGCAAAGAAGTATTAAATCATGATTCTTAAAAGGCCGTATTCATGTGGCGTAATCATACTTTGAAAAATCTTTTGAATTGAGAAAGATCTTCATGAAATCTTTTTAATCAGGAAGGAATTATTTGCCTGAAGGTTAATGCCAGAATGATGGGATGGAAGGGGTCTACTGTGATTGGTCATTGATAGAGATGACATTCAGGATTCATTTAACTTTTCATTTGGGGGTCCGTCACCTGCTTGTTTCTATGGATATGTCATTGCTCTGTCTGGAATCTTCATTAAACAGGTCTACTTTACATTTATTCAATTACAGGTGGTTTTATATCTCAAAAATATCTACAAAAACAGGCATTCTGACTGTGAGCGGGGTAGCTTCTCGACAGATCTGACCTGTAACTTGGCCTGGTTTGGTCTCCATGAATATAGAAAGGTGTAATGCCACACTGTGAAACATTCCAGACAAAGCAATAACATCTACATGGAGAAAAGTATTTGACGGGCCCTCCACCAGAAAAGTTACACAATGCACCTTTAACGTGTCAGCAGAAACAGCTTTAAAAATGAACTGGTCATTGGCTAGCCTTATCTCAACATGCATCATAAAATAAAACATAAAACTGTAAAGCATTAAAAGCATCACATTTATAGCTAGTGATGCCAACACATTCATTAATTTAACCGTGATATTTTGAAGGCCTTGAAAAACATATTTGATTTTGAACATACTGTGAGCTGGAATTTAGGGTCCCTGTACCAATCTGTTGTATTCTCACATAAAAAAAAAAAAATCACAGTATGCTACCTACATTACTGCAATTTCAAATCCTATGTGTGCAACCTGTACATATGTTTTTTGACAATAAAGCTGACTTTGAATTTTTAACTTTGAATTTTGATTACTATTGTCTTGCAGCGTTCTAGGTTTGGCCTTGTGAGACCAACCCTGCCAGACCCCCCCCCCCCCCCCCTGCCATGTCAACACAACACAATAACACAGAATTACTTTTAGCACAGACTGTATATATAATCATGGACATAGCTAACCTGGGGGGTATTCCATGAACGTCGCTAAACATAGCGGTGCCTAAGTGGTTAAGCCTCGCCTGAAGTAGCAACAACTTAGACTAAAGCGTGAAGTCGTTCCACTAACGCATTTCAGCTGCACCTCAGCGGCACTAACTTCAGCCGCGCCTATCCTGTCCTGGCCTAGGCGTGTGCACGGGGAACGTAAGAAGCCCAGAACAAGCGACTGTCGAAAACACGATCATGTCGAAGATTTGGGCTGATTATTTCATCAGAACAGAAGTTGCTTTTGGAACTCTACAAAACATTTGCGATAACCAAGGCGAGAGACATGGCGTGGCAGAAGATCACCGAGCGCTTAAATGCCTAAGTTAAGTTCTATAACAATGCTGAATGTTGAGTTTTTAAGTATGTATGTTAAGACAAGTCTGTGGGGGAGAGGATATGCTACAGTTTGGCACGTGGGTGATGCAAGTTCAATACTCAAGGAGAGCATTTGATGCCATAAAATTTTTATATTCATATTTGTAGAGCAGTCTTGTCAGTTGTAATTTATTTTTACTGTGTAAAAGTATTTGCTCTAACTAATATGTTAAATTGTGTTATCTTGTCTTTGAGCAGGAGTAATGTGAAGAGGACTGCGTGAAAAGTCCCTCAGTCGTCCAGGTAGAATCCATGATAAAAGGAGAAGTTCAATTTGTCAACTGGACAAAGTTTGTTTGGTTGAAGACGTTTAAATTTAAGTTTTCTGCTATTTTATTTTATTCTATTTTATTTGTTGCATGTTAAGTGTTGGTTTACATTCTGCTCCAAGTACCGAAGCAATGTTGTGAACATGTTCAAACATATGGCAATAAAACCTTTCTGATTCTGATTATTTTGCTCTTTAAATGTTCATATTAACCCTCTACATGATCCTGGTGTCTTTATTTAGTTATTTTGTCTGCTAATAAATTCCTACTCTATATATGTAACTTGGCTCCAAACTCGCCTCTATAACAGCTAGCCTCGTGAGCTTCATTTGACTGGTTGACAAGTGACATCGCACTCCCATAGTCCACTTCTTTATATAATTTATGTTAAGTTTGTTTGTTGCAAAAATTAATCTGTTTCCCCTGAAAGAAGATAACGCTACATATGCAAACATTACATAAAGGTTGTTTCAGCAAAATGGAAGCATACACCAACCTCAGATTGACCAATTCTATCTGCTTTTTTGCCTAATAGATACCAGTAGAAGCTTTGTAATTGAACGCACAAGTGTGAATAGCAGATGAAGACATGAGGAGACACTTGCATTAACTGCTTCACTAAACCATCAGTGGAGCGTGTTCAGTTTTCTCACTCACAATTCCCCATACGCCCCTTTGGTCTGAAAGGGAACACATCCAACTTTTACCCTGTGTAAAGGTGTCTACGGCAGGATAGTGCTAGAGCTTCTGCCTCACTGCAAAAGAATACAGCCCCATTCTAATTAGCTGCTTCATATACACTTTTATGTGCTGTGAAATGAGTTTTTCAGTAGTTATCACTGCTGGCATTTCTGTTGTTCCAAATTGATGTCACACGCTATTAATGGCCAGTATGCAGCCAAGGGTGGAATTGACTATTGTATGTGGCGGTGTGGTTGGCTACCTCTGCGTAATGCTTACACACTTTGGGCATCTTCATGACCTGCATGCGTTTTCACAATAGACAATTAAACCTGCACTGTGGAACTTTCAGGTGGTGGGTCTGGTCCGTTCCTTGCTTGCCTTCATAAGAAATGTGTAGTTTTGCTTTGGAATATTACACAGTTTGGGATTAAACATGTCAAAAGAGGCATTTGTGGACATGTTAGATTAAGGTTAGGGAAATGCATTGGGGTGGTTAACATGTTAGTAGAAGTAACTTTTTTAAAAATTGTCAACCACTAGCCTTATCTCAACTTAAACCATAAAATAAAACACAAAATAGGCAAAAAAATAGGCAACACATTACTGTGACAACCACAGCAACATCACTTCCAACTATAGCACTAACCAAAAAATCCATATAGAATTTAGATGTCAACTCAAAAGCAAGCAATAATTTAATTCTGGTATTTTGAAAGCCATGGAAAATGATTTAGGTAATAAAAATGTATTTTAAAAATGGCATAGTTTTGCTTTGGAATGTTGCACAGTATGGCATTAAACATTTCAATCTAGCATTTGCTCAATTACAGGTGATTTTATTTCTCCAAAATACTTTGAAAACTTGAAAGATTTGAAAGAAGATCAGATTTGACCTCTAAGCTGGCTTGCTGGCATCACATCACATGTTTGCTCCATGGAGATAAGAAAGAAAGAAAGCTATGCCTTTATTAGTCCCACAGTGGGGAAATTCCAGTTCTGCATTTAACCCATCCTGTTATTAGGAGCAGTGAGCAGCACATTACTGCGCCCGGGGACCATCTCCATGATCTTCTTGCTTCGGTTTGGTCAGGACCTCAGCTGGAGGATTTTACCTATGGTGCATGTTTTGGGTTGGTGGGGGAAACCGGAGTGCCCGGAGGAAACCCACCCAGACACGGGGAGAACATGCAAACTCCACACAGAAAGGCTCGGGTGACCCGGGGATCGAACCCAGACCATGCATGCAAACTCCACACAGAACACACACAGAAAGGTCTGGGCGACCCGGGGATCGAACCCGGAACCTTCTTGCTGTGAAGCATGAGTGCTACCCACTCAGCCACCATGCTTAGTATGAGCTTAATGCCATACTGTGAAATATCCCAGGCAAACAATAACATTTCATTGAGACAGGCAAGTGGCAGAAATAGGCCCTCTACCAGCAAAGTTACACAGTGCAACTTTAACTTTGAGCACTTAAAACAAACTATTCCTATTCCAGTACTGTATGCTGCTGAATTTAAGCTCATAAAGGAGAATGGGCTCTTAAATTGTGTCATAAAATTATATATTGTGCGTTTGCAGTTGGCTCTGCTTCGGACCATCTAATTTAAATTTTCAAGATGTCCTTTAGCTGTGGGCAAATCTGGTATGGTTGAAACTATTAAACTGAAATTGTTTACCTTCACCCATACACTGTACTAACTGTGGGTCACTATAGCAACATATTGTGAGTGATGATTCATTTGGCTGCAACTTCTGACACAAAATTGTACCCATATTTTTCTTTGATTGCAAAATTCTTAGTGATACATGTTGATCATTTTAAGCAGGTCCAAACCAAATGTATACTAGTAAACTCTAATTTTAGGGATTTAGGTTTCAATTTAAAGCTACAGTAACTTTCTGGAAGTGTTACGTCGCCTGCATAATTCCGTGAAAATAGAAAGTACTTCAAAGCATTCTTCATGGAGATAGATATTTAGTTTCCTTTTGCCATACCATCAAAGATTATAGCTAAAGGAACAACTTTTCCAACGAGCAGAAGGAGGCCCTACACTCCGGGCCAAATAAGAATCAGGTTTGTGGACAAGTAAGCCCACTCACAGTATTTTTTTTATTTATTGACTGATAAAAATTTTAAGATCAGTTGAAAAATTGCAAGAATTCACTGCACTGTTGGATCTTAAGAAGGTTCTAAGTAATGCTTCAAAATGCAAAAAGAAGAAATGTGAGTGAGACAAGAAAAAATGTTGAGTAAGCAATTTATTGAAAACAATCATTAAACTGAAATAGGCTGATCAAAAGTTTAAGACCACATCTCAAAAAAAATAAAATAAAATAAACCTGAAAAGAGGACTCAGTAATGAGTAACTGCGCCATTCTTGTTATTCACCTCAAAAATCGTTTTGGCATGCTTGATGCTAGTGTTTCTAGGAGGCTAGTGGGAATGTTGCTTCAAGTGGTGAAGATGGCTTCACAGAGGACATCCACTGTCTGGAACTGGTGTCCATTTTTGTAATCTTCCCTTGCCATCCAACCCCAAATATTCTCAATTGGATCTCAATCAGGGAAACACACAGGATGGTTCAAAAGAGTAATGTTATTTATTCAGAAGAAGTCCTTTGTCAGGCGGGCATTGTGAACTGCAGTTGTTGTCCTGTTGAAAAACCCAGTCATTACCAGACAGACAATGGCCTTCAGTCTTGAGGGATGCCCTCTAGATCTTCACATAGCCAGCTGCCGTTTGACGTCTCTGTACAACTTGAAGCTCCGTTGTTCCACTGAAGGAAAAAGCCCCCCAGATCATGATGGTGCCCCCTCCACTGTGACATGTAGAAAACATCTCAGGTGGGACCTCCTTGTCATGCCAGTAACGCTGGAAGCCATCAGGACTGTCAACGTTAAATTTTTTTCTCATCAGAGAATAAAATTTTCTTCCACCTTTCAATGTCCCATGTTTGGTGCTCTCCTGCAAACTCTAAATGGGCAATTTTGTGCCATTGAAAGAGACAAGGTCTTTGAAGACGTCTTTTGTTTTGTCTCTCAGATGCCGTCTAATGGTTATGGGACTGCAGCTGGCACCAGTGACAACTTTAATTTGGGCCAAGGATCGTCCCATGTCTTGACGGACAGCCAATTGGATCCTGCGGCTCAGGGCTGGTAAACAACAACCCTCAGGATCTTTTAGTTTAAAGTTTAAAATGTCTATCTAACTACATCCAACCTCAGCAGCAATGGCATGCTGCGAGAGGCCTTGCCGCTTAACAATCCGACCACGTTCAAAGAGAGAACGCTTTTTTCCCTTTGTCATCAGGAGGTGGATACCTGACAGAAAATGAAACTGAATTCACATTTTTGTAAAGCAGAGTATCTCAGAAATGCAGAAATGCCTTGAAGTATTGACAGGTCACAAAATCTCATCAGCTTCATTCTTTTTTTCTGAGCATTTTGTTGAACTGGAGTCCCTGCTATCTCCCATCTCCAATCCTTCAGTCCCCGTCATAACATATTGCTCCGGTAGGCCAGTTTTGACATAAGTGAGGACATCCTTTTTACAGTCAAGAGACATTTCAGGAGCGGATAAAGTGATATGTAATCCCATAGTATTGGTTGCCAGTTTTCATTTTTTAAACACAATATCCTGCAAAATGTACCATAAGCTGGACTGACACAGATAGATTTCTATCACAGTACCTTTGGGTGCTCTTTCCTTTATGGCATATTATGTCATTTTCTGATCTACTTTATAATGTTTTCTCATCAAAAAAATACCTGGAGTTTTTTTTTTCATCCACACATGTGTAAAACACAAACCCTACATACATATTTAGTCTGTGTTCTTCCACCCCACCATCATATTTTATAAATCTGGTTTTCTACATCTGCTTCTGTCATCCTCCCTGTCATATTGCTCGGGTAGGACAGTTTTGACACAAGACAGTACCTCCTTTTTTACAGCCGAGGTATTTGAGGAGTGGACAAAGTGCCATTTTTGACTTCCAAACGCAATATCCAATATCCAAAATGTACTAAAACCCAGACAACACAGGGCTATTGACACAGACAGATTACTATAACACCACCTTTAGATGTTCTTTCTTTCTGCTTAAGTCATCAAATGTGGCGTCAAATTTGCACTCCCAAGCAGCAATACAGCCCACCTGTCACCATGGCAGCAAAGACTCATGGGAAATAAGCTTGCAAGAATGAGCCTTCCAGTGCAACATAAAAGACATAGGAATAGAAAGACGAACGAACAAAAAAGCAATGGGACAATGGAGAGGAGATAACCTTTCGGTGGCAGGTGAGCAAATGTTCAAAACAAGAAAATTGAGTTATTGGAACGCACAGATAAGAGGGACACTTAGAAGCTGAATTAGGTGCAATGTCTTCATTGATGTTTTAAAGGGACCTGCTGGTATTTTCTGACCTGTTATAATGTTGTTTCCTCATCATAAACATACCTGGACTTTGATTCACACATGTTTAATCCTGTATATTTAGGCTCAAATGGAAAACACTACAATGTGCTCCAATGTGTTTTCACACTCCAGACACCTTCACTAGAATCATTTGGAGAATTTCAGCCATGGAGTTGCTAATCTCTACTGAAAGGTAAAAGCTAGGTGTTAATTGGGAAAACTAGATGACATCACAAGGTTGATCAGAGTGTTTTGAGCTTTGGAGATGCAGACAGACTAATAATAAAGCGTTACTCAAACATGTTTGAATGAAACAAAACACAACTCCAGGTGTGTTTTTTGAACAACATTATAACATGGCATAAAGCTGGAAAAAAGGTTTAGGGTCTAATCTCTAATATAAATGATCATGTTCAACATTTGTGAAATTACCTTTGAATATTTGTAATATTTGAGAATACCATCTATTCAAGAAGGAAAACTGGCAGTATCATGTTCACATTTTATAATTCACCACTGAAATTGCATTATGTTCCACTTCACTTTTGCCTCCACTTGCCTCCATTATGAGTTTGTTTACAAACTTTTCGAGAGTCTCTATAGAGCTCAGGATTGACCGTCAAACATTAAATTTTACAGGATATGCCAGTAAAATGTTCATAGATGCATTAGCGAAACAATATTAACATTTCCATTAACATTAGGCTAACTGAAAACGCTATGAGGTATGACGACAGTCCTGATCTCTATAGTGTTGAGAATTTTTTTTTTTTTTCACACAAGTTTGTTAAAGGTCTTATATTACGCAACAATGACTCTTTTGAGCTTTAGGCTATGTTAACATGTTGTTACCTCATCAAACAAGCCTGGAGTTGTGTTTTGTTTCATTCACACATGTTTAAAGGAGAATTAACGTTTTTTACAATCTGAGCCTTATTTCGGTAATAAAACAAGTTGTTTTACTCACCCATAGCACTTTGGTGTCATATGGAGCACTTCCGGAGATGTTTTAGATTTGCGATCTCCGTAATGTGAGTTCTCGGGGCAAATGTTTGCGGTCTCCAAATAACACAAACTTTAGCACTTTTCAAATCATAGAAGCTCAATGTCTTAGTCTACGATTTCGTTTGAGTCAAACGTCAGTCAGTTGAGTCAGTTGGCCTGTAATCCGAGATTTATCCATAGTTTCGAGTAGATGAGGAGGCCAGTGCGCATGTGCGGAGTCACAGCTCTCAGCTCTCGGGACCCAAACATGAAACTGTAAAGCTGTAAATTATGGCTAAATCTCAGATTACAGGCCACTTTTGACTCAAACGAAATCGTAGACTAAGACATTGAGCTTCTACGATTTGAAAAGTGTGTTTTTTAATGAGGAAACAACATTATAACACAGACAGCATAAAATGGGCAACAAAACTAAATGGACAACACAAACTAAATGAATGATGAAGTCTTTCATAATGCATTACATAACACAGAGCCAGAATAACAGGCAATGAAATAAAAATGAGGCCCACTGCTGACTAATGATCATTACTGATTATAAAAAGCAAATCTCGGGCGGGTGCTGCTGCGTCGCCCTTAGGTAACGATGACTTTGCATGTTGTCCCCACAGACCCTGAGCAGACAGAGCAGGAGGGCCTCATAGCGTTTTGGAGGCTGGCTGCATACTTTAGATAGGAGTTTTTGTTCTATCTGGCAAGGTCCCTTTCATGTCTTTCATATATTAGGCATTTTTTGTATTGTCTTTTGTATTTTATAATGTAGTTTAATGTAGTTTCCTCATGAAAAACATGCCTGGAGTTGTGTTTTGTTTTATTCACTCATGAGTAACACACAAACCTGCATATTTAGGTTGAGTTCTTCTCTCAAACCATAAATACTCCACCTCGTGATGTCATTTGGTAATACATAAAGTGCCCCACTGTGTTTTAAACTCATACACCTTCATTAGAATCATGGAATCATGGATCATTTCATTCTTGGAACTGACAGACTAATAATAAAGGATTACTCAAACGTGTGTGAATGAAACAAAACACAACTCCAGGTATGTTTTTCATGAGGTAACAGCATTCTAACAGGAATTAAAATTTTAAAGGTCCTATGTGTAATATAGACCTTTAAAGGTCCCATGGCATGAAATTTTCACTTTCTGAGGTTTTTGAACGTTAATGTGAGCTCCCCTACCCTGTTTAGCCCCCCCCCCCCCCCATGGTTAAAAGTTGTGAAATGTCTAAACTGAGCATTTGCGATCCTTTTCTGCGTTAGAAAAAATCAGAGCTCAAACGGGCGATTTTGAACAAGGAAACTTATTGACGTCAGCTCGAAAAAAGAAATGCAAATGCAGTTCCACCCCCGTCTGTCTGTACTCAGCGTCTCTGTAAATCACGCCCAGAGAGTTTGGACTGCGGAGGAGCTACGCAATGCGAAATACGTTATTTGCCTGGAGGCTAACGTTGCCGAGTGTTTCTAGGCTCGGAAGTCCTTAATCTGAGCCTCTGGACCTTTGAACAGCAGTGGTTTCCCAATTTTACTTTCTGTGGAAATGTGTTTATTTTTCATATGGAACGCTTCAAATAAATGTGCAAATCAACACGGAAGTGGGTCACAGAGCGGAGCGGAGAGCTTGGCCACGCCCCCACCCCCTACTATAGGCCATCTCTGTCCTCCTCATTTGCATTAAAGCAACAACGCCCATAATGAAGAGTGACATTTATGACTCTTTCTCATCTTATCTCTCTTTCTCATGCACTGAGTGTTGATTTTGAAGAAGGATTCATTTACAGTATTAGGGAACCATTAAGGAGCCATATAAAAGTATCAAGAAGTACCATGTCAAAATCATATTTTTTTTTTAAATGTGGAAAAATCCTAAAAATGGTGCATATAACAGAAAATTCCCTCAAACAGGGCAAATTCTGTTATTAGAGTGATAGGAACAGTAACCCATTACTCTAATGTTAGCACTATATTATACATTTCACTTACAAGAAAATATATTGACAAACACCATGACTTATATAGTCCTTTTCCTTAACCTGTAAATACCAGCATTAATAGAACTATGCACTCTCCACCACAGAGATCAGATACAGTACTGGCCAAAAGTTTGGACACACCTTCTCATTCAATGCGTTTTCTTTATTTTCATTATTTTCATGACTATTTACATTGTAGAGTCTCACTGAAGGCATCAAAACTGTGAATGAACACATATGGAATTATGTACTTAACAAAAAAGTGTGAAATAACTGAAAACAATTAATTAATATAACAATTCATCTTATATAACAATTTATTTTATATTTTATACTCTACTCTCATGTTGGATGGCCTGCTTTAGCGACCTGGTGGCTCACACACTGGTACAAACTTATTTATAAGGGACTTGTTGGGCTGCTTCCTCCATACCTCAGTGTGTATCTTCAACGTAGGCCTGATGGACCCCAGAATTTACGTTTTCAGGACATTTACATGTTGTTGGTTCCTACTGTGAGAACAGAGAAAGGAAAACTGTGTTTTCAGTATCGTGCTCCAGCAGACTGGAATTCTTTACAGAGTTTTAAAACTTCAAACACTCGTGCCTATGGCTTTTTTTAATACTCTTTTGAAGGACCTGGAAATGCAATCGATGATATGCCAATGTTTCTAACTGTGTTGCTAACATTTTATCTGTGTTGATTTTATATTTAATTGTTGTCTTGTGGGTTGTGTTGTGTGGGCCTCTTGGCCGGGACTCCCTTGAAAAAGAGATCTTTGAATCTCAATGGGACTTTTCCTGGTTAAATAAAGGTTGAAAAAAATATATATATTGTAGTTTCTTCAAAGTAGCCGCCCTTGTCATGCATAGAATGTAATCTGGGAATTTGGTACAAATCTGATAATGTTAACATTTCATGTCTATAGTTTATTTTGCAAGGGGGGCGTTACAGTGCCACCCCAATTAAGGGGGTGAAAAATGCAATTTCATACTGAGAAAAAAAATAATAAGAAGAAATCGACGAAGAATAATAGCCCTCATCAGTTGCCAATTACTCTGTTATTGGCTTGGGCCAATAAATAGAAAACATTAGCCATATGTATTAGTAATATTTACCCATACTGTACATACATGGAGCACACACACATATTTTCAACACAGATGAATGTAGATGATCTCAAATACTGTCCTAATCCTTCCCCCAACACATGGATAATGATTAGGGGTGTGCAAAATAATCGTCATGACAATGCATCGCGATACTAACTTTCACAATATACTGCATCGATTCTTGATGCCAAAAATCGATTATTATTAATTAATAATTTAATATTTAATATTAATTAATTAATTAATTAATTATTAGTTGTTGTTTTTTATAAATCCTATGCACTTTTTTTCTTTGTGAAAGGGTATTGTTTGTTATGATGGTCGCTACCTCCAAAATGGCAAATGTTTGAACATCATTTTTTGTTTTAGAAAAAATCCTATGCACTTTTTTTGTTATTGGTTTGGTTTATTTGTTTTTGTTATTCAATAAATTCAGTTATGAATTGAGTTGCTCAGAGTTATGTATCAATTGAAGACACTACCCAGATACACAGCCACTGATATTTAAGTTATCCTCTTTTTTTTGGTACATTTTCACTGAAGTATGTCGAATATATTGCAATGCATCGCAGTAATTCAAGTATCGTGATGCATCGTGATAGTATCGCATAGTGGCATATGAATCGTGATTCAAATTGAATCGTGACTTATTTGCCAATACCCACCCCTAGTATTGATGCATTTTTAGTGTTTGGTGTCAAATTGATATTAATAATATAATATAGTGTTATGGTACCTCTATACTCCAGAGGACGACGCTCACCTCTACAATGAGGGCTTCGACCTTGAGGCTGTTCTCTGCCCCACACCAACAGGGAGCGGTCAAGAACCACCGGAGAACCAACTGTTGTCTCCCGACATCCAGGAGCCCTCAAGCCCAGAGGACAGAAGTCTCGTCCAGGATCTTCCACCCCTGGTCCAGGTACTTCCACCTCTGGTCCAGGTACTTCCACCCCTGGTCCAGGTACTTCCACCCCTGGTCCAGGTACTTCCACCCCTGGTCCAGGATCTTCCACCCCTGGTCCAGGTACTTCCACCTCTGGTCCAGGTACTTCCACCCCTGGTCCAGGTACTTCCACCCCTGGTCCAGGATCTTCTACCCCTGGTCCAGGATCTTCCAGCCCTAGAGGAGAGTGCTCTTGTTAGGTCGCTCCGTGACGAGTTGGAGTGAACAAGGGCAAAACTTGAAGCTCAGGAGAGCATCAACAAACAAAAAGACTTGGAGTTGAAAAAACTGCAAGACCAGATAAATGTACATAAGGAGATCCGATACCTGACCAACTCTACGGTGCAGGAAAATGTGCAGCTGAAGCAAAAGCTTGCAAATTCCAGAAGAGTCAGGAGTAAGACTGATGTGGAGATGCTCAAATCTTCTCTCCAAAAAAAAAAAGATAAAGAGCTGGAAACCCAAATGAAAATGTACAAAGAGATCCACTATCTCTATAACACTTCTGTGACAGAAACTGTCCAGCTCAAACAAGAGCTATCCAGCACCAGAAAAGTCCTGGGCAAGATAAAGGGACAACTTAAAGCACAGGACAATGTATTGGTTGAGAAGAGAAACGCAAACAGGGTGGATCCAGAGGCCAGCAGAAACTCTCAAACCACTGGTACTGGAGTTGGTGGAGATGTAACCCACAAAGACAATGAAAAACTGTCCAGGAAGGTACAGGAGTTGTCTTCTGCACTCTTCTCAGCAGGAGATAGGTCTCCTGAATCTTTGTTGTGAAAGTGAAAGTGCACAGCCATTCAGCCGCCCACAAGGAGCGGCTGTAGTGAAGGAGCAGAGGAGGGTGCTCCAGCACTAAACCCTTTGCATTATGCAAAAATAAAACAAAAACTGTTTTAACATTATGTTGTTCTCTTAAATGTCAGTGGTAGTTATTCAAGTTTAATGTTTCAGATGTCAAAACCTGAATTCACATGCCAGCCACTGCTGCATTTGCTTGATTTTTATTAAATGGTAAAATGGAAATAGAAAAAAATAATTTATATATATATATATATATATATATATATATATATATATATATATATATATATATATATATATATATATATATATATATATATATAAAGTGTCTTATTTTTCGCTATCACTGTTTCGGATTCTATTTGCCTATGCCAAACTTTGCTTGTCCCCACTCCCATAGGGGTCCACTTTTAGGCGGCGCTCTTGAGTCGGGTCACTTTACATCGCAATGCCCGTTTTATCAAATTTTTTGCCGGACCGACCAATCTCATACCCGGTTTGGGCCCTCAAAATCGTGATCATTTGCAAGGAAAAATAATATGTGAGAAGAAACAGGCAAAGAACAATAGCCATATTCCATTTAAAGTTAGAAAGAAAATACATATTGTGCTTTACATAAATAAAATAAAATATAAGGAAGTTTGTCCACTGATCAGTACAGGTTGGCAATTTGAATCCTACTCTCGACGTAAACATCCTTGGTTGAGGGGGTCAGACCCACTACAGGTTGCCATGTGATTCTAGCTCCCACAGATGAATGCTGTTGTTGTGTCCTTAGGCAAGACACTGAACTCACATTGCCCCCAGTGTTTGTGTACACTGGTGTGTGAATGTGTGTGAATGTGTGAGAGGTTCCTTGATGTAAAGAACTTTGAGTGCCTTTAAGGTAGAAAAGCTCTGTATAAAATGTGACCATTCACCATTTAAAATATACAGTTTCTCTCATCAATGGAGCTCCACAGGGACCATAAGCTCCCACTCTGAAGTAAATTTTCCATTCATTTTTCCCACAGACTTTTTGAAAAATTCAAATATTAACAGTTCAAATGCATCACAGAGTGTAACCAGCTCCGTGCTAACTAATATCCATTTCAAGTCCAAAAAGCACATTTAAAACGCAAATTGCTTTAAAAACTTGGCAGTTTATAAAGTTTTAGGAATATTTACATACAATTATAGATTGTGGTCTTGTAGTTACCATGTAGCTGTTTAACTCTGAGCAACCTTTTTTCTCTGGTCTGTCAGAAAATGAATGAGAAGTGTACTTTCCTAACCAGGCTGTGGACAGTCACTGTTGAGCTCCATGCCTGATCTCATATGATTTAAAGGTCCCATGGCATGAAATTTTCACTTTCTGAGGTTTTTCAACGTTAATGTGAGCTCCCCTACCCTGTTTAGCCCCCCCATGGTTAAAAGTTGCGAAATGTCTAAACTGAGCATTTGCGATCCTTTTCTGCGTTACAAAAAATCGGAGCTCAAACGGGCGATTTTGAACAAGGCACCTTATTGACGTCAGATCGAAAAAAGAAATGCAAATGCAGTTCCACCCCCGTCTGTCTGAACTCAGCGTCTCTGTAAATCACGCCCAGAGAGTTTGGACTGCGAATGCGCTAGGCAATGCGAAATGCGTTTTTTTATTTGCCTGGAGGCACGTCCGAGTGTTTCTAGGCTCGGAAGTCCTTTATCTGAGCCTCTGGACCTTTGAACAGCAGTGGTTTAATTTTATTTTCTGTGGAAATGTGTTTATTTTTCAATGGAATGCTTCAAATCTCTCCCCCCGTGCAAAAACACGGAAATGGATCAGCTGAGAGCTGACAGCGGGAGAGCGGAGAGTTTGGCCACGCCCCCACCCTCTACTATAGGCCAGCTCTTTTCTCCTCATTTGCATTCAAGCAACAACACCCAGAATAAAGTGTTTGAGAGAGATATTTATGACTCTTTCTCATCTTATCTCTGTTTCTCATGCACTGAGTGTTGATTTTGAAGAAGGATTCATTTACAGTATTAGGGAACCATTAAGGAGCCATATAAAAGCATCAAGAAGTACCATGTCATGGGATCTAAGCTAAGCAGGTCTGGTGCCACATTGGCTCGAGTGCACACTGTTCTTCTGTCCTTAGGCAAGACACTTCACTCACCTAGTTTATAGTATGAATGTGGTTTGTGGGAGGTGGTCAAAGGGGTCGAGGACACAGACTGATAGCCTCAGCTGTGGCTTTTGTAATAGTTTACTACCACCAATTACGAAATGAATCAATAACGCACAAAACTGTAAAGCTATATAACATGTTTTTCCCTTTTTATCTTTATACTGTAGATTTTATAAGCAATAAGAAAGTGCAAAACCATAAAGGGCCCATATTAAGCCATTTTCTGATCTATGTTATAATGTTTCCTCATTACAAACATACATGGAGTTGTGTTTTGTTTCATTCACACACATCCTATATAGATAGACTGTGTTCTTCTCAGACAGAAAACACTTTTGTAATACAAGTTTTTAAAATCCATACACCTTTACAAGAATCATTTGTATAATTTCAGCTCTGGAATTTCCAATCTCTACTGAACAAAAGGTTAAAGAGCTGTTATGTTCCACCTTGGTATTGACATCACAAGGTGGAACAGAGCATTTTGAGCTTTAGGGATGTAAGCAGTTTCATAATGCAGCGTTTGTCAAACATGTGAATGAAACAAAACACAACTCCAGGTGTATTTTTGATGAGGTAACAACATTGTAACATGGCTTAAAGCTCAAATTTGCAGTCAATTTTGCGTAATATGGGACCTTTCATGGTGTTATTTACTTGTACTTATGTCCTAAACCTTTTTTTTTTGTTACAGATCTGTTTTTCTCCATCTGTTTCTGTTCTCCTCCGTCTATCATCTGCATCTATGGGAATACTCTGAATGACGTTACCCACTCTAGCTCTACATTAGCCTCTTTTCATTTCAAACTCTCCCTCCAGGCTCTCAAATTAACCTTTCACCTCAAGCTCAGACAAGTACTCCACAACACTCTCCACCTCCTAACCTCTCTCTATCAACCTCTCGCTATCAAAGACTCAATTTCCCATAAGCCCTGTGGTGCCCCCGTATCACCTTCCCCATCTCTGCCCTCCATCCCCTGTTCTCAGCGAGTGGTGGTCTGTCTCCTGCAGTTAGAACAAGAGCTGTGTTTAGCCGAATGAAATGCTATGTCAGAAGTGGGTACCTAAAAAAGAAAAGAGGAGGAATAAGAGGAGAGAGGGAGAGCTTCGAATGCAGTCCAGACTCTCCAGAGGGGGACGGCGAAGTAGAAGAAGCAGTTTCACAAAACGGCTATTACGCCTCTATGAGAAGAGGAATATAGGGAGGAGAATACAGAGCTAGGGTTGTAAATGTCAGGTTTAAAGGTCCCATGGCATGAAATTTTCACTTTCTGTGGTTTTTGAACGTTAATATGAGCTCCCCTACCCTGTTTAGCCCCCCCATGGTTAAAAGTTGCGCAATGTCTAAACTGAGCATTTGCGATCCTTTTCTGCGTTACAAAAAATCAGAGCTCAAACGGGCGAGTTTGAACAAGGCACCTTATTGACGTCAGATCGAAAAAAGAAATGCAAATGCAGTTCCACCCCCGTCTGTCTGTACTCAGCGTCTCTGTAAATCACGCCCAGAGAGTTTGGACTGCCAATGCGCTAGGCAATGCGAAATACGTTTTTTTATTTGCCTGGAGGCACGTCCGAGTGTTTCTAGGCTCGGAAGTCCTTTATCTGAGCCTCTGGACCTTTGAACAGCAGTGGTTTAATTTTATTTTCTGTGGAAATGTGTTTATTTTTCAATGGAACGCTTCAAATCTCTCCCCCCGTGCAAAAACACGGAAATGGATCAGCTGAGGGCTGACAGCGGAGAGCGGAGAGTTTGGCCACGCCCCCACCCTCTACTATTGGCCATCTCTTTTCTCCTCATTTGCAACATCAAGCAACAACGCCCAGAATAAAGTGTTTGAGAGAGATATTTATGACTCTTTCTCATCTTATCTCTGTTTCTCATGCACTGAGTGTTGATTTTGAAGAAGGATTAATTTACAGTATTAGGGAACCATTAAGGAGCCATATAAAAGCATCAAGAAGGATCTTTAAATCTTAAGAAAACAGTGGTACATATGGTTCATTTTATTGTAAACAAAAGCAGTTAAATAGATGCTTAAACCCTTGGTGATTATTAATGGTTAGTTAATTTTCAGATAAAGATGGCCCTACACTTAAAGGACCAATTTGTGCTGTGTGATAATTACCTCAGCAAAAAAAAAAAAACATTCCCAGGTTTATGATTTGTTTCATTCGTACATGTTTAACACACAACCCTGCATATTTAGGCTCTTCTCTTAAACAGAAAACATTCTTTTACACCTTGTAATGTCATGTGCTAATACAAGAAGTTCTCCACTGTGTTTTTTAAACTCTATACACCTGGAATTGCCAATCTCTACTAAACAAAATGTAGCTGTAATCGTCATGACAATGCATCGCGATACTAACTTTCACAATATACTGCATCGATTCTTGATGCCAAAAATCGATTTGTATCCATTAATAATTTATTAATTAATAATTTATTTATGAATTATTAATAAATAAATACATTAATTATTAGTTTATTCTTTTTTATAAATCCTATGCACTTTTTTCTTTGTGAAAGGGTATTGTATGTTATGATGGTAGCTACCTCCAAAATGGCAAATGTTTGAACATCATTTTTTGTTTTAGAAAAATTCCTATGCACTTTTTTGTTATTGGTTTGGTGTATTTGTTTTTGTTATTCAATAAATTCAGTTATGAATTGATTTGCTCAGAGTTCTGTATAAACTGAAGACACTACCCAGATACACAGCCACTGATATTTTGATATAATATCAAAATATCAGTGATATAAGTTATCCTCTTTTTTTTTTGGTACATTTTCACTGAAATATGGCGAATATATTGCAATGCATCGCAATAATTCAAGCATCGTGATGCATCGTGATCAGGCTTGGGGAGTAACGGATTACATGGAACGGCGTTAAGTAAAAGGATACAAAAAAAAGGTAACTGTATTCCCCTACAGTTACAAAGAAAAAGACGTAATCAGATTACAGGTAAATTTTGTGAAAATGGGGATTACTTAGCAGGATTACAATTTGAAAGCATTTTATGTTATTTCATTTTTTCTTTTAAAGCCGGAGGTCATATGTAGGGAAAACACAACGTACAGACTCGCGCCGTGCGCCGTGCGCCGTGCGCCGCGCGCGCTCTGTGAAACAAACTTGCAGCGGCTCGCACTGAATTTCACGCAGGTCGCGCACTACGGACTAAACTTGCAGCGGGCATGGTTTCAAAAAACGCATTTAAAACGGGTGGAAATTTAGGGAGAATTTTATTTTTAAAGAAGACAAAGGGAACAACATCACAGTACAGTGCAAATTGTGCCTTCCAGCGGTTAAACACCTGTCAATGTCCAAGGATTCTACTTCCAATCTCAAGAAACATTTACAGGTAAGATCGCTAATATTAACACTTTGATACTGACAGACCCTAAATGTCCTGCTTCAGTCATGTTATGTGTGAATATGAGTCATTTCTTTGTCTTGATTCATTGGTAGGAGCCAGTTTCGAGTTAGCTATCGACTAGCAAACTATTAGCAAGCTAGCTAACGTTAGGGTGACCATACGTCCTCTTTTGCCCGGACATGTCCTCTTTACAGAGGCTGTCCGGGCTGTCCGGCCGGAGTTTATAAAATCCTTCAAATGTCCGGGTTTTTGATTCCCTTGGAAACGCGCTCTGAGAGGCGGAATCCCGGAACGTGTATTCATTCATTTACAAACAAGCGCGCCACGCTCCGCACCCCCCGCACCCCCCCCCCCAGAATGGGAGGCAGAATGACCAGGGAGAGGAGGAAGGCAAGGAAGACTGAAGAAAAGGAAAAAGAAGGAAAAAGGGACTGTTGACTTGAGGCATTATTTGTATATTTTTTTTCATTAGCCATTAGACACATTATTTTGAAGAATGGGCTTACTGAACATTGAAGAATAGGCTAACTCTCTTTTTATTTTTATTTTTTCTTTTTTCTTAACTAAGATGTCAGCCTTAAGATTGCTTATATTAATAAATATATTATTTATAAAGCAACTGTTTGTGAGTGTTTTGGGCTATTTTTTAGTATATCCAGGTAAAGTGTTCTTTTCTGGGGAATTCAGAAGCACAAGTACGGTCACAAGTACACTTTGTGCATTTGTAGAACGATATTACAATATTTAAACATTATCTAGGCAACATAGTCATGTTAACTGATCCATGAAGACCCTTTAGACAATTCCGAGCAAAGCTGTCGTTAGATGTAGGCCAGCACGCAAGCTGGACGAACATCCTGTCCAGCTGCGGAGATCGGGCAAGATGACTGTCCCGGTAAAACTAAAACTTTAACTGAAAATATAATTTCGTTGAAGTCATAGGTGTTTAGGTGTTTGGTTTAGTGAGTGACCTTGTTTACTAGTGACTTGGCTTATAGTGATAACAGTTGTTAAAACTACACATAGAACTGTACTTGTCCTCCTAAAAACTTAATTGTATTGTAATGTTCTTGTTTTCTTGTTGGTATAGGATATTTGGTGTTAAAGTAATCTAAAAGTAACTGAAAGTAATCAAGTTACATTACTTTAATATTATAGTAGCGGGATTACGTTACTGAATACATATTTTAAGGAGTAACTAGTAACTGTACCGGATTACATTTCTAAAGTAACCCTCCCAACCCTGATCGTGATAGTATCGCATCGTGGCATATGAATCGTGATTCGAATTGAATCGTGACTTCTTTGCCAATACTCACCCCTACATGCCACTATATCACATCACAAGGTGGAGAAGAGCATTTTGAGCTTTGGAGATGTAGACAAACTAATAATAAGGGATTACTCAAACATATGTGAATGAAAACCACACACACATCAAAAACACACACTGTTTGTTTTTGATGAGGTAACAACATTATAACATGGCTTAAAGCTCACAAGAGTCAACAGAGTGTAATATATGACCTTTAAACAGCTATTTATAACAGTGTATAACTTTATACACTATATTATTTAAGTTAGCACTAACTTTCAAGACATTCTGTGATTCTTTTACAAAGGTTTTGCTCTAAACAGTCCTATATTACAGAACACAATTTCATACAATAACTCACTCATGCCTTTCATATGGGTATAAAATGTTTTTGTTATTCTGCTTCAGGGCTGCTATGACTTGTGTCACAGAGAAGGTCATCGGTAGTTATTTAGAATTGCATGTTTTATGTTTGGGATATTATTTTAAATGCTTGTGCGCAACTTCAACAAGAACTCCTAATTAATTTGAATTAAATTTAAAAACTCGAGTTGAACAATTGACTAATTAATCAAATTGGCTGAGAACACAAACTTCTATAGCAGCATTTATTTCATTGTGTATAACTGTGTGCTGGTGTTTTGGTTTATTAAGTTAATAAATAAGTCCAGATGAATTAAAAACATCTTTTAGTTCCATGGACAGCTCCCTCCCTTCATGGTGCCTATACTCAAAATCAATAAATCAATCAAACAATATTTATAGAGCGCTTTTCATACAAAAATGTAACACAAAGCACCTTACAGTGGTTAAGGATTAGAAGATTGACTTTTATTGATCTCACACAGGAGAAGTGTCTACATTTGACCCAAACTGGAGGATTTTACCTATGGCACATGTTTTGGGTTGGTGGGGGAAACCGGAGTGCCCGGAGGAAACCCACCCAGACATGGGAAGAACATGCAAACTCCACACAGAAAGGCCCGGGCGACCTGAACCTTCTTGCTGTGAAGCATGAGTGCTAGCCCCTCAGCCATCGTGCTGCCAGAGGAGGAAGGAAAAAAAAAAAGATGAACAAACAAACAGACGAACAAACAAACGGACGGACAAACAGACAGACGGACAAAAAGACAGACGGACAAACAAACAAACAGACGAACAAACAAACAGACGGACAAACAAACAGACGGGCAAACAAACAAACAGACAAACAAACAAACAGACGGACAAACAAACAGACGGACAAACAGAGAGACGGACAAACAAACAGACGAACAAACAAACAAACAGACAAACAAACAAACAGACGGACAAACAAACAGACGGACAAACAGAGAGACGGACAAACAGACAGACGGACAAAAAGACAGACGGACAAACAAAGAGACGGACAAACAGACAGACGGACAAACAAACAGACGAACAAACAAACAAACAGACAAACAAACAAACAGACGGACAAACAAACAGACGGACAAACAGAGAGACGGACAAACAAACAGACGAACAAACAGACAGACGCGTGAAAAGTCCCTCAGTCGTCCAGGTAGAATCCATGATAAAAGGAGAAGTTCAATTTGTCAACTGGACAAAGTTTGTTTGGTTGAAAACGTGTCTAACCAGTACAATAACCAGAGCTGACGAAGCCTCTCGGATGAGCGGCGAAACGTTTTCAACCAAACAAACTTTGTCCAGTTGACAAATTGAACTTCTCCTTTTATCACAAACAGACAGACGGACAAACAAACAGACGGACAAACAGATAGACAGAGAAACAAACAGGCGAACAAACTAACAAACAGACGAACAAACAAAGAGACGAACAAACAAACAGACGAACAAACAAACAGACGAACAAACAAACAGACGAACAAACAAACAAACAAAAGACAAGCAAACAGACGTCAGAAGTCAATCAAAGGCCAAGCTAAACAGGTGAGTCTTGAGCCCATTCTTAAAAACATGAACATTCTCTGCAGCCCTGAGGTCCTCCGGCAGGCAGTTCCATAGCCCTGTGTTTCCCAACCAGGGATACAAGTACTCCTCTCCTTCAAATTAAGGAGATGAAATAAAATGATTTTCATTTAATAATCCATTGTGTCATGTTCTACTTTTGGAGAATTATCAACACGTATGAGTCAGGGGGTACTCAAGGTATGACAAAAAGGCTCAGGGGGTACACAAGACAAAAAAAGGTTGGGAAACACTGCCATAGACGAGGGCCATAGTACTGAAAAGACGCCTCTCCGTGAGTGTGTGTCCTGACTTTGGGAATGACCAGGAGCTGCTGCCGGAGGAGCGCAGGGCCCACGAAGGTTCGTAAGGGGAGAGCAGTTCTGAAAGATAAGACGGGCCAAGACCAGTAAGACATTTAAAAACCAGTAAAAGAACTTTAAAATCTATCCTGAAACTCACAGGGAGCCAATGCAGAGATTTAAAACCCATGTAATGTGATCCCGCTCTCTGGTCCTAGTCAGGACCAATGTTCCCCCTAATTTTTAATGTGTCTGAGCAAACACACTAACTCCCTGAGCGTTCCTTGGACCCCTGTGAGCGACATCTGACATGCACACTGTGGCCACACCAGTATCACACCTGAGATCATCACAAGTTACAGCTTATTCATCAAATTACTGCAGTTATTTGCGTTAGATTACTTTTAATTTAACTGATTTTTTGGGTCCACTTAGAATGACAAAGAGAAAAATCTGTTCATGAGCTTTGTATATGTTGCATGTCAGTGAAACATTAAACAGTACAATATTTTAAAAAACAATCTCAAAGAATTAAAATAACTTCAAATAAAAAAAAACTGTGGGCTACGGCCCATAAATGAGCAGTGTATAAATCTGTAAAATTACATTAAGAGATTTTTTTAGCTTGATAAATATAGCCTGCATATAGCTGCAGATTTGTTTTATGGATTGTAGGACCTATAGGCCATAAGATGGGTAATCTTTCCCAAAATAATGATCACCAAAATAAGTATAAATTATTATCACTTTATATCTTGTTTTTTAATTATTAGCCTATTTCAGTAATTTTGCATGAGTGACAGCGCTCTGTGGTATAATGCTCTGGGGAGAGGATTCACACTTTGAGAAAGTCCCATCTTTTTGGCTCACAAAAAAAACTATGAAAACAAAGTAAACAGGGGAAGATTACATTATGGCTCTACCTGTCTCCTCTTCCTGTGTTCTTCCCTCCATGATCTGCCGCTCTGACAGCAGAGATGTGCAACTACAACTACTGAAGGAAGCTAGAGAAACGCGGTGGAAATGTGTCTGTAGTTGGCTTCTCCCTGACGCGTGTCACATTCACATGTGCATCTATCAGATTGGTCGTTCCGTGCGTCTAACCAGCGCTTTGTTTGTCAGTTCAGGTTAGATTTTATTTTATGTGCTGCACGCACGCAGCTAGAGGGAGCTCTGGTTAGCATTAGCGTATCTTAACTCCGCTGCACTGTTATTACTGTTATAGCGTGTATGGGCAGGGCACGTACACAAGTACTGTCAATGCCATGATTGGCTGCGTAGCGTAAGTGAATCGTACCGTATGATTGGCTGGGCACCTGTCACTCACAGCAAGTTACACAGCAAAATGATACAGAAAAAAATATAGATCTAATTCATTTACAGTGCGCTGCATAAGGTTTTCTTGTGCGCTGAGAATGTGCGAGCAGTGCACAATTGCGCAGGCGCACAGTTTAGAGGGAACACTGGTCAGGACACGTACTGCTGAATTTTGTAATAATTGCAAACCTGAAATACTCTTTTTGGGAAGACCAGAGAGCAGGGCATTACAGTAGTCTATACGGCTGGTGACAAAAGCATGCATCAATGTCTCCGTATTGGCCTGAGAGAGAATAGGGCGAACTCTGGCTTTGTTTTTTGGTGATAGAAACCTATTTTTGTGATGTTCTTGATGTGTGGGATAAAAGTCAGCTCAGAGTCAAAAATGACGCCCAGGTTTTTCACTTGAGGAGATGGGTTAAAAGACTGTGCTTGTAGTTTTGATGAAAGTTTCCTTCTCTGGGCCTCAGGACCGATGACTAAAACCACAGTCACTATTTTTTCCCGAGGACCAGGGGTGGTCTTGGGGGGCCCCTGGTGGCGTGGGGGCCCTAAGCAGCCTTGGGCCGGCCCTGACTAAAACCTCAGTTGTGTCCTGGTTAAGCTGGAGAAACTTTCTTGCCATCCAGGATTTGATATCTAGACCAAAAATCATCATGACCAAAAGTTCATCCCTAAAAGATGATAAAATGACTTAAAAAATGAAGTGGGGATTGTGTCTACGAGACATGTGGTGGGCCTCTCTGCGGAGAAGACCTTGTCAAGCATCCCAGCATTAACCAAGGCAAACTGTCAAGCGTTTTCTCTGGTCGAGACAAACACTCAGGTGTGTTAGAAACAGAGCTCTGACGAGATAAAATATCACATCTGATAGTGTTTATCTTTCCCGTGAAGTGGTCAGCAAACTGCTCGCAGAGAGAGTCAGTGGTTGTCAAGTAAAACGCGTTAGAATCGGGGGTTAGAATGTTTTCACTGTTTGAGAACAGAGCTTTTGGATTATTTTTGTGGTTGGTGATTATTGTGGAGAAGTAATGATTTCTTGCATTCCTTGTGGCACTGTTATGTGATCGTTGATTGATGAATAATTGGTGGTTTATTGTTGTTTTGTATTTTCCCCATCTGCGTTCTGCCCTCCTGCACTCTCTCTTGGATTTTTTCAGGTCTTTATTCGTCCATGGAGGTTTTGATTTGGTTTTAATGCTTTTGGTTTTGAGTGGAGCAACCAGATCCAGGGCTGACCGCAGTCTACTGATGAAATCGTCAATCATAAAATCACAGGAGGCAGGTAAAACCATTGAGGGATTTTTCTCTAACACCTCGATAAAATTTGCTGCCACTTCAGGGGTCAGATGGCGCTTCCTCACAGTTCTCACAGAGGTCTCCCGCTATATAAAACCAGTGATATTAAAAAACACACAGTAGTGGTCAGACACGGCCAGGTCAGCAACAGAGGACACACTAGTGGTCAGGCCACAAGTAATGACCAGATCCAGAGTGTGCCCCCTGTTGTGAGTCGGCGTGTTGAGTAAAATCCATATAATTAAGAACATTAAAAATTCATTTGCAATAGGGTCTGAAAGGTTATCTATGTGCGAGTTAAAATCACCGGTTATAATAATCATATTAAATGAATTGTGTAGAATAGATAGAAACTCTGAAAACTCACTGATAAAAAACGCATTTTCTTGGTGGTCTGTATATAGTGACACATAAAATTTGAGGGTTGCTAAAAACAACTGAATGATATTCAAAACTCGTACAATTGCTTAATAAAATAGATTTGGTGGCCAGAGTGCTTGTACATATAGAAGCAGTGACACCTCCCCTTTTACCGTTTCTAGTTGAAAATGCAAAGTTAAAAGTTTGTGGTGAGGCCTCTGTGAGAACAGCTGGCGCGTCTGCACCTAACCACGTTTCAGTTAAAAAGAAACAGTCAAGTTTGTGGTCTAGAATCAAGGACTTGTTCAGCAGAGAGCGGACATTTAAAAGGGCCATGTTTAAAGTTAGCTGAGACTGAGTAGAAATAGGAATTTGCGATGAGGGTGCTTTTGGAAGAGATCTGAAATTATGGATATTGGCAGTAGATTTATTAGAAATTTTATGCTTATGTCGCTGTCTGCTGATCACGGGAATTAACTGTGCTCGGTTATTTTGTCATGCTTCTAGAGTGAGTTTTGTCTGATATTGTCTGAGAGACGGGATTCGGGGATGTTAGGGTGTAGGCCCTAGATATACTGGTCCACATGTGTACTGTATGTACAGCATGTTAAAGGGCCCATATTACACTATTTTCTGATTTGTCTTATAAGGCATTCTGATGCTAACTCTACAGCCAGATTATCATGGCCCAAGTACAAATAATCCACTCTATTGTGAAGAGTGCAACACTGAGGCCAGAAATGAAGGAAATAGCCATCCAATTCAAAAGAGGTAATTAGAGTTTGGATGAGCAATGTGCTGCTAGCAGATAAAAACACTGGCCCTATTTAGTCTTGTTTTATGTGTTGTTCCCTCACAAAAGTTGTCATACTCAGATGCTGAATGATTGTGATAATAATCCAGTTACTCTATCCGGAACACTGCAGAGAAAATGTGTTATCTCGCTAAACAATTATAATAAAAAAAAACTGAATCAGTGTATAGTGAAATTAATGTGTACAACTTATTGTATACAATTTTGGTAGTTTGGTAGTGGATCCGTCACCTCCTTGTTTGGAAATCTCATAGCTCTGCTTGGAATGTTCCTCAATATGACATTAAACAACTGTTGCAAAAGAAGAAACTCAATTTGTCAACTGGACAAAAGTTTATTTGGTCAAATAATGTTACACAGCTCATCCAAGCTGTTTCTCCAGTTCTGGTCAGATGCTGGTAGACACTGCCAATATGCCTTGTTAGTTAGGTGGGCTTATTAGATACAACAGAAACTGAAAACAAGTAGGTGTGGTAGTTTCAGAGCAATTTCATTGTAGTTAGCTCCTCTCTTCAGGCAGATATAGGCAGTGTCCACCAGCGTCTGACCAGAACTGAAGAAGCAGCTTGGATGAGGTGTGAAACGTATTCGACAAAATAAACTTTTGTGCAGTTGACAAATTGAGTTTCTCCTTTTGCCATGGATTCTACCTGGATGACTGAGGGATTCTACACACATTAAATGACTGTGTTGAACTTGCATTTATTCAGTTACAGGTGTTTTTTTTATTAATTCTTTCATTCATTCATAGCATTTTATATAGCGCCTTTCATGACACCCAAAGCACTTTTACAGTTCATTGTTCATTCACTCCACACTTGGTGGTGGTAAGCTACTTTTTGTAGCCACAGCTGCACATGGGGCAGACTGACGGAAGTGAGGCTGCCAATCTGCGCCATCGGTCCCTCCGACCACCACCAACACTCACGCACACTCCACTTTCATACTAGGCAATGTGGGTGAAGTGTCTTGCCTAAGGACACTGTGGCACCTGGAATACCCAGCGGTCTCCCATCCGAGTACTACCCAGGCCCTGCCTTGCTTAGCTTCTGAGATCTGACGAGATCAGGCTTTGACAAGCAGGTATGGCTATATAGTTCAATAATACCTAGAAAAACAGGTATTTTAACTGTGAGCGGGGCTGCCTTTCCGCAGATCAGACCTGTAACTTGACCTGGTTTGGTCTCCATGAAGATAGAAAGGTTTTATGCCAGGTTTAATGCCATTTTGTGAAATATTCCAAACAAAGCAATCATCTCAATGGAGAAAAGCAGCCTCCACCTCCACAAGAAAAAAGATACACAATTTAAGGATTATAAACTGGATTACTAAAGAGAAAACTGAAACCCAAGATGTATAGCAATGTAATGTAATGTATAGCAATTATAATGTGCTTTTTTTATTGCATTTTAAAGGCACACTGTGTAAAATTTCTGGTGGTGGGTTTACCACCTGCTTTTCTCCATGGAGATACTATTGCTTTGCCTGGAATCTCCCACAATAGGAGGTGTTTTCTTGCAAGTACTCAGATGCTGAATGATTGTGATTATAATTTGATTACTCTATCTGGAACATTACAGAGAATAGATTTGAGTTATCTAGCTAAACAATTGTACTTATGAGAACACAAAAGACTTGACAGAGAAATAAATTGTGTAGAAGTTGTTTTTGCGTAGTTGCATTTTTAGGATTATAAAATATCACTGTTTGATTGAAAGAGTGTAAACAAGTTCATTTTGTTCAGATTACGCAGATAGAGTGGAGTCTACTTATTGTTGTAATGGTGTTTATACTGGTAGTTAAGGTGATTGTGGTGGATTGAATTGCCTATGCAGTTTTTACATGCAGTTTTCTAAATGTAAAAACACAATGAACTGGGCAGCACTATAAGCCCAAATGAAAGACTCAACCATTGTGAGACTGATTCCCAATTCTGACTATTTGCTCTACCCACTCTCAACACACGTTTTTTTAAATGGAGTATCTAAAGGCTCATAGCAATTGACAATCTGAAATAAAAATTATCTCTTGAATGGACAAAAGTACTCAAAATGGTGCCAATAAACAGGAAGCTGCAAATGGCCAGCAGTATAGATGTGTGCAGTTACTCGCTGTGTAATGCTATTTCTTTACTGTGTTTTATGTGCGTTATTTAAAATTTCTCGTGGAGGGCCCGTTGCTTGCCTGTCTCCATGAAGTTCCTGTTGCTTTGCCTGGAATGTTCCTCAGAAACAGGTCAGTTCTGTGAAAAGGCAAGCCTGGTCACAGTAAGATTGCATGTTGTAAGCAATAAAAACACTTGCAAATGAATAAATTTAAGACATTATGTGTAACATATATGTCTGTAACACCCTAAGCAAAGCATAGATCTCCCTGGTGACAAGCAACCCTCCATACATACATAGTGTTCATTTAACTTTAACTACTGTGTACAACCCATATCATCCCATTCTGTATGTTGCACAATTGTATGTTACTGATCTTTGAATCAGTGACACAGTGCCTGGGAAAAAGCACCATTCTCCAGTCAAGCGTGTTGTTGACATTTAAATCTGCTGTGGCCGGGGGGAGGCCTGCTTGCTTTTGTCACCGTAAATGACGTTTTTCTATTGACCATTCTCTCATACAGCTCCCGGCCCTGCACGCTCTAATCAATGTACCCTAATGCTTCTATTATAAGCCATGCTCTGAAATTATGCTTTCATTGATCATGCTTTCATTTTTTTCACTTTGAAACTAAAAAAACACATTGAATAATACAGGGAGTGTGTCTATTCCCCAGGGTTTTTAAGTATGCATGGTGGCAGTAGGTTCAGGCTGGGAAAATGCAGCGTCGATCAGTGTTGGGTTTTAAATACCGCTGAGCTCCAGGGCAGTATGGCCAAGAGACTGCTCCAGGACTTTTCTCAGTAAACATTATTGCAGGTGGAAAACTGCTGGAGAAGGGATATAGTAGGGATATAGAAGGGGGATATATATATATATATATATATATATATATATATATATACATATATATATATATATATATATATAGATTTATATATATATATATATATAAAACTATAGTTATATTTATATAGTTATATAGTTATATTCAGTGGCGTTCCTAGAGTGATTTACTCCCTGGGCGAAAGCCACTTTTGCCCCCCCTCCGACCAAACCCTAACATCCGCCCCACCACCCAAAAACAAACAAGACCGTTGTCCATACAAACTCAATTCACAACAACTACTTTCAAGAACAAATGTACAGTTTTAATGAGTACTGCAATAAAAAAAAATAAACAATAATTACAAAAAAGTTTTTGAACATAAAAAAGACCAAAGGCGCAATTATTTCACATTATAGCCATGTAGGCCTACAGCTACCGAGGATGCAATCTGCAATCTGTTCTGCACTTCACCCGGCTCTCACCCACCTAGACAATAAAGACTCATATGTGAGAATGCTGTTCATAGATTTCAGTTCAGCATTCAACACTATAATCCCACAGCAGCTCATTATCAAACTAGACCACCTGGGGCTTCAGACCTCACTGTGTAATTGGCTGCTGGACTTCCTCAGTGAGAGGCCACAGGCAGTGCGGGTCGGCAGAAACACCTCAAGCTGCATTAGACTGAGCACAGGAGCCCCCCAGGGCTGTGTGCTCAGTCCGATGCTCTTCACTCTGCTGACCCACGACTGCTCACCAGCGTTCAGCACCAATCACATAGTGAAGTTTGCGGACGATACGACTGTGGTGGGTCTCATCTCTAATAACGATGAGACAAACTACAGGAGTGAGGTGAGCCTTCTGACCCAGTGGTGCAGCAATAACAATCTCCTTCTTAATGTTGAAAAGACCAAGGAGATTGTTGTTGACTTCCGGAGAGGCCCCACCCAGCACCCCCCACTGTCCATCAATGGTGCTGCTGTAGAGAGGGTGAGCAGCACCAAATTCCTGGGGGTGCACATCAGTGAGGACCTCTCCTGGACAGTGAATACTGTATCACTGGCAAAGAGGGCTCAGAAGCGCCTCTATTTCCTCCGCAAACTGAGGAGAGCTGGAGCCCCTCCACCCATTATGACCACCTTCTACCGAGGCACCATTGAGAGCGTCCTGACCAGCTGCATCACTGTGTGGTACGGGAGCTGCACTGAACAGAACAGGAAAGCTCTGCAGCGCATAGTGAATGCAGCTGGGAGGATCGCTGGTGTCTCTCTCCCCTCCCTCCTAGACATTTTTAACACCCGGCCCACCCGCAGAGCGTCCAGCATTGTGGGTGACCCGAGCCACCCCGCACATAGCCTGTTCAGCCTCCTGCCCTCGGGGAGAAGGTACCGGAGTCTCCGGGCCCACTCCACCAGGCTTTCAAACAGCTTCATCCACCAGGCTGTCAGGAGGCTGAACTCACACCCGAACTCCCACCTTACCCATCTCCCACCCCCCACCCCCCATATTGGCATAACCTGTATTCCATAAAAAGACCTATCACTCTAGACACTTTAAAAAAAAAAAAAAAAAAAAAACTGCTGCTAAGGACTACTGTTGCACTGTTGCACATTTACATTTACTACTGGATTTTACTCCTGTTGCACTGTTGTTTACTACTGTTATTGCACACTTACATTTACTACTGGAATTTTTAGTACTGTTGTTTACTCCTGTTATTGAATTTTACCCCCGTTGCACTGTTGTTTACTACTGTTATTGCACATTGACTACTGGAATTTTAGTACTGTTGTTTACTCCTGTTACTGCACTAGAATTACTACTGTTGCACATTTATTTTTATTTTATCTTAACTCCTATGCACATTCTACTGCACATGACCAAGTCACTGCTGTATCTTCCATTGCACATTTTTGATGCACACTGCACACTTTGGAAATCTGTATATAGTATAGTTTATTTATTATGTTGCACTGTTTTAAGATTTTAGACCGTAGACTTTAGTTTTAACTTAGATCTCTGTCTTAGATAGTTTTTTGTTGTGTTTTGTCTTTATATTGTATTTTGTACACTGTCTTTTTGCACTACCTGGACAGAGAGAAACAAAATTTCGATTCACTGTATGTTGAACACATATGGCAGAATTGACAATAAAGCTGACTTTGAACTTTGAGCTATTTAAGAAAGCAAAAGTGCACTCCAGCACCCCCTGGTGGTCACAATATTGCAGAATCAGTCAGTACTCTACAAGTGCACATTGAGTTACCATAGAGTAACATAATTAACAAAAAGACTTAAACCTCCATTGAAGTCGATGGCTTCAATCTTTTTCGGTCCATCACCGTGACTGTTTTGTCATACTGTACACCGTGACCTCCTCAAGACACTGACCGGAATCCGAATGATTACCCCCCTGGCCCCTCCCCCTAAAGCAAACTCTGTACTGTGCTCGCAGCGTTGCCTAGCGTGAGAGGTCAGAGTCAGACTGTCATGCCTGAACCATTTCACTTGACCAATTGACCACCACGGCCACTACAACCACAATATTAGAATTCTTTCGGATCATACACAACAACACGTAATGAAACGTAATGAAATGTAGACAATTTCGACCCCTTAATTGAAGTATATGAAAATAACAGCAACACAGGGGATTGTACAGGTGCGGGCGGTGGGTGCGGTGGGGGCACTACTCTGTCTTCACGTAACCACAAGCCAGCACCAGCCCCCCACCCCCCGCGCAAGGATCCTCCGCTCCGCGCCTCTGCGCACCCACGCACAGCACCGGCTTCTTTTTTTTTTAAATTTGCTTCACGCCACCGAGGCGCCCCCCCTGCGATGCCGCTAGGGGCAATTGCCCAGGTGGCCCCCGTCAAAGAACGCCCCTGGTTATAGTATATAACTATAACTATATAGTTATATAGTTATATAGTTTTCTGTGAGGTCAATGTGGAATTATAAGCATGGATTTTGACTTTAGGGGACATAGAAGAGGGTTATGTTTAAGTAAATATAGGAAAATGTAAAGGTGCATTATGTAACTTTTATGCTGGAGGGTCTAGCTGTCTCCACGGAGATAAGGTAGGTGCATTGTCCTCATAGGGAAATGTGTTCTCTGCATTTGACTCTTTCAATTCCTCCCCACCTGCCAGGAACATAGTAGGCCTATAGAGAGGTCTTGAGCTGTAGGCTTGGTGTACTTCATGTACGTCTACGGTCTGAAAAATACAAAAATACAAAACACATTTCCTGGAATGTGTAATCAATTTGAGTTTTCATGGTCCAATTTAGGATTTTCAATTTTAAAAAAAGTGAGTGTCTAACTGAAACTGTTAGCTGCTGAGTGTAATTTGATGAGAGGGACTTGTTTAACAGCACAAATTATCTCATCTGCTATAGTTTCAACTAATTCTTTTCAGTCAGATTGTGTTAAAACAAAGCTCAGCGTAAAGTCTAATAAGCCTCAAACAGAGCAGTGCTTTCAGTTAGCATTAGACCCCTAGGGAATGTTGATGACATCAGCTGCAAAATGTCAGTTGTGCGTGTTTTGGGTTGACTGGGGAAACCTGAATGCCCAGTGCCCTTTATTATACCATGCAACATTTTAGGCAAAGCAATAACATCTTTATGGAGACAAGCAGATGGCAAACAGTTGATCAGAAAAGGTACATATTGCAACTTTAATTGGAGTGTAAGTCAGTTCCAGGTAAAAAGCAATGAAATTCTATATTATTATAGTAATATTGTATTCACTCGAGCACACATAATTAATACACATGGTCAAACTGTTGTGTGTCTTGCCCAAGGACACGTTGTCAATGTGAATGGGACGAGTGAGAACTGAACATTTAACCTTGAGTTTGGAGGACAGGCTGCTCTTGCCTTTAAAGCAGCACTGTCCATAGGGAAATCGTCTGCTTGAATGGGGGTCACTGGCATCTACCATTTTAATTCATTTAAAATTACCCCTGCTACTATTTTATATTATTTATAGGATTTATAGGATTTTGACTGGAATAAATAGGTGTTGTTCATATTTTGGACTTATTCTCATCCAGTAACCTTCACATGTATGCCAACCCACTACGGGCCAGTAAGATGTACAACCATTTTCAGCCTCTCTCCCCATGTCCAAGGCCGAATGAACCAGGCCTACTTGAAAATCAGAGCAAAATTGAATGAGTCAAAAATACAGCATACCGAGGGAGATGTCAGGGATACAGGTTCATTTCACCTCCAGTGCGCTGCCGGGAATAAGGGAAACTCAAGCCTGGGGCAAAGCAGACACAGGGAGAACATACAAATCCCACAGAACGCTGCCCTAGTTTTGGCTGGGCCTTCTTGCATTGAGGTATAGGTGCTAACAACTATACAAATGGGTCATGATATGTAATATGTCTGAAAGGTAATATGTCTGAGTTGGGAGTTGTGGGAGTTTTGGGAGTTGGTGGCACTTCCTTTGGCTCATGCTCTGTTTTTGTTTCCTGGGTTGCTGAAGAGACTTCCAAAGGAAGCTTAAAGGGTGACTTTTCCACTCCTTCAAACTGTAGTGTAAATTCAGACATCTTCAAACTAAGGCAATCTCCTGCCTTGATACTATTAGCCTTTGGCTTTCTTGTTTTTGGTGTAACTAAAAGTCCGTTTTTCTCAAGACTGGATTCTTGCTCAGGTACTGGAGGCAACAGAACATAAATCTTGAAGAGGGACTTTCCAGGGACTTTCAGCCTCTCCAAAACTGATATCAAATACTGGACTGTTTCCACAAATTTCCAAACAAAAGTTTTTGGCCTTGCATTGGGGTGTCATTAGCTGTTTCCCAATTCAGCGAGTGCACGGTTTGGAGCGTGCTTAGAGGGGGATGTGCGTCATATCCGGCGCGACAACTGCTGTTCCATTTCGTTTTTGTCCCATGCACAGTTAAGACGCGGTCCACAAAAAGCCCCAGCATGCACAGCGCGGCAGGATATATGACTGCAAAGATGGACTCGCCAACAACAACGCCATGCAACAGTTGCGACTTCACTATAAAATGTGTGTACTGGTTCACCTCACCTACAACTATGCTACATGAAACTCTTCATAAACTACGCTAAACATGTGTGACGGTAGCCGTAACGGCATGGTTCACGGCACCTGTATTACCATACACATGCGTTTTCCCTTACACGTCTATATTTCCTTTGCTGTTGTAATGATGGATATTCCATGTCCCAATTCGAAGTATTACTAGTCGCAATAGAATAATATTTTTGTCTTTAGGCAACAAGGAGCAGACCACCTGGCTCATTGAGCTGAGGCGGGACCTGTTCCATTTCGCAGACGGCCATGCAATCCATGGACTACACTCAGGGCTGAGCGAGTATGCACCGCCTCGACTGCAGGCTGAGACCACACTCCGAACCATGCACTCGCTGAACTGGGAAACGGCTATTGTTTTGGGTTGTGCTATAATTTCATTCACCTCCACTGGCTCAGGGTTGCTTTCTTTCTTGTCAACCTCACCAAAACTGATCTCAAATGTAGGCTTGTCACCCGGCATCTCTATGCTAAAGTAATCTCCTGCCTTGATGCAATTATGTTTTGGTTTCCTTGATATTTGTCTTACTGGAGGTGCATTCACCATTGGCTCAAGGCTGGATTCTTGCTTAGCTACTGGAGGCAACTGAACACAAGTCTTGAAGCGTTGGCTGGTTAGCTCAACTGGTAAGTCACTGACTTTCCCCCTGGGGGTTGTGGGTTCAAATCCCCCCCTGGCAATGAGCAAACCAGTGTGGGTCCTTGGGCAAGACCCTTCACGGTACTGCCCCCCCCCGGTAGTAAGAGTGACTTATTCATAACTGGCGGTTTGTCAGCTGGAATCTTAAAACAAAAGCCGTCTCTAGCCTTTTTGGCCTTGTGTGCCCTTGTTTTTTGGTTGTGCTGTAAATTCATTCGCCTCCATTGGCTTAGAGTTGGTTTCTTTCTGGGTTACTGGAGGCAATTGAACACAAGTCTTGAAGAGGGACTTGTCAACTGTGGGATCTCATATTTAATTTACAGGTGTACTTACATATGAAAACTGTGATCTGCATACTTATCTCTGTATACTTAGAACCTCCACCTGGTTCTTCTGTGTTTTAACCCTGTGTTCTGTGAACAGCTAAGCGTAACTTAATACCTACATAGACTATCCTGGGCTGTGTTGACATCACCTGCTCCCTATCCATCAATATTTTGGCTGACTATTGGGAAAACTGGTCTTCTTAGCTAAAGCTGGGGAGTTCTTTACATGGTCTGCATAGCTAAACTATTCTCCTATAGGTTAGCGGTTGCTGAGGTCATAAATATTTAACAGTCTGTACTGTATTTAAAGACACCTTGTGGTCATTTGTGTGTGTGGGGGGGGGGGGGTGTGTGATCTGACCCCACTGGGGAGGTCCCTCTTCACGTCTCTCTGCTAAGCTTCCACATGAATGCTGAAGATGCCTGATGACACCATTCTGTTTGTATTCTGCTATTTTGACATTAAAATGCTGAATAACCTCAATTTCTACTATGCCTTCCTTCAGACCTCCTTCTGACCCATTTTTATGAAACTGACACAACCTCTCCAAAACGGATTTTAAATGCAGGTTTGTCACCTGGCATCTCCAAACTAAAGCTCTCTTCTGCCTTAGGTTTTCTTCTTTTTGGCCACACTGAAGCTGGCACAGGCTCTGGTCCGTGGGTTGCTGGTGGAGTAGCTGAGGTTGCCCTGCATTTCTGACTCCTGGGTTGGTTGTCAGATCTATTCTTTACATTAGGGTTGGGGTCCTCAGTCTTCTCACACCTATTTGGCCATGTATACCCTCTTTTGCCTGAAAACCTCTGTTGGTAATGGCCCTGGTTGGTGGAGAGGTGTTTTGGTGTCATAGCTCTCGCTTTGGGGTAGATGCAGGTCCTCTTGTAACTTATTATTTCAGACACAAATATTATTCGGTTCATAGTTTAAAAGAAAAACTGTGTACTTTGCCATGAAATATATACAGTATATCCAAAAGGTAAACTGACAAATGTTGAACCTGGTATTTGCAATTACTAAACCTTAGAACTCACTGTATTACAACATAATTTAGCATTTTAACAATATTCATTTTAGCTGCTCCCCATTAATATTGTATTAATTAATATTGTCCTATAGAAAGCTTTGATGTCATCTGAAACACAGGAATAGAGGAGTCTTCAGTGCAGGTTATCATCTCTCACAAAGCCAGCCATGTAACCCATATCACTGCATTTTCTCAAGAACATCTAATTGCTCCCCTTGTATTTTCTTCTGGGTCTATCATTGCCACCCGCTTGCCATTTGCTCGTGACATTAATTACCAGGAGAGGAAGGCGACCGCACTCATTGGCCCTGACATGCTGATTTCACAGACCCTCGGCATCCCAGTGGCCTATGATTTATCTCTTATTTCTGGCACATTGGACCCATAACTCATATTCTACTCCATTTACTGCTGCTACATACATATGTCTGGCGCTCACAGAGGCAACGGATGCCACCTCGCCAGTGCAGAATGACCTGGGCTGATGGGGGGATCATTTTGGGCTCAGAGGGTGCTTATATAACCATTTACTATGCAGCACAAATGTACTTCCATGGTGATGGGTGAAGTAATAAGACATGGCAGCACATTTATAGTGAGTGTGAGTGGGCTATTCATTTGTGGAGGATAGAAAAGTGGCACATCTGAATATAGGCAGTGAGCATGTGCAGACACTTCAGCTGAGTTGGTCATTTCGTCTTGGCCTTATGTGATTTTTTTGTTGTTAAAGAAGACCTACCGTGCTTGTGTTTGCTATAGTTTTAATATATGACACCTGTGGATCATTATGTTATAAGTTTGGTATTTTAAATTGCTATATTCTTCTAAAATGACTTCATAAAAGAAACAAGTCTGCTTACTTCTGTATTAGAAGACTGAGGAGCTGGCATGGCTGTTAATGTCATCACTTATTCAGAACTGAAGAAGCAGTTCGGATGAGCTGCAAAACGTATTCAACAAAATTTCTCCTTTTGCTATGGATTTTACCTAGACAACTGAGGGATTCTCGGGGATTCTCACCTTGCCATCGGGGGTCTGCGTACACTGGTGTGTGAATGTGTGTGTGAATGGGTGAGTGGTTCCTTTTTGTAAAGCGCTTCGAGTGCCTTGAAGGTGGAAAAGCGCTATATAAAGATGTGACCATTCTACACACATCACAACAAAGAGCCGTGAACCTTCGACCAATGTTCCCCCTAATTTTTCATGTGTCTGAGCAAACACACTAACTCCCTGAGCGTTTCTTGGAGCCCTGAGAACAACATCCGACATGCACACTGTGGCCACACAATGATCACACCTGACATCATCGCAAGTTACGTAGCTTATTCATCAAATTACTGCAGTTATTTCCGTTAGATTACTTTTAATATAACTGATTTTTTTGGGGGGGCCACTTAAAATGACAAAGACAAAAATCTTGTTGTTCATGACCTTTGTACTGTATATGCTGTATGTCAGTGTGAGGATCCTGCTGTGGTCAGTGAAACATTGAACAGTACAATATTTTGGAAAAATAACCTCAAATAAATAAATAACTTCAATTTGTGTCTTTTTGGCTCACAAAAAACTATGAAAACAAAGTAAACAGGGGAAGATTACATTATGGTTTTACCTGTCTTGTTGGTTCTTCTCTCCATAGAGTGTGTGTACGGCCCTCCCGTTAGCTCGTGCAGACCTGCTGCTCTGAGCGATGGGCACTACAACTACGGTCTGACGATCTGATTATACTGAAGGAAGTGAGAGAAATGTGGTCGAAATGTATCTGTTTATATATAGGCTTGTCCCTAATGTGTGCGCACATTCACGTGTGCAATCTATCAGATTAGTCATTTCGCGCGTTTAACCAGCGCTGTGTTTATCAGTTCAGGTTAGATTTTATTTTATGCGCTGCAAAGAATTTTATGTGCACGCTGAACGTCTGATCTAGAAACAACTTCTCCTGTGCGAGATCAATAAAGGTCAATCTTCTAATCCTTAACCACTGTAAGGCGCTTTGTGCTACAATTTTGTATGAAAAGCGCTTTATAAATATTGTTTGATTGATTGATTGATTGGTCAGTGCGCGAGTGTGCACGCACGCACCTTAGAGGGACCATTGCCTCCGACAGAAAGCTGCACATCACACTAGAGAGCTCCTGATTTTGTGTAATTTGTACCAAAATGATTACGCAGCACTGCGAAATCCTACGTGTATCACAGATTATGAAAATAAAATTGGAGAATTAAGTTAATACACAGCAGTGGGTGTTCCAGTGAAAATGGTTGATCACAAAATGGTGTCTTGAAACTAAATGACTGAATCATTCCAAATACACCTTCAGATGAGTAAATAGTGAGGGGAAACTATTAGCTCTGAAAAGTCAATTTTGTATAATAGGTCTGCTTTAAAGGGGCTGTACTGTTTTTGTGGGTGCGTGGGGGTGTAAAAAGTCAAATTATTTTTTCCCCGAGTGCAGATATAATGTAAAAGCATCTGTTAGGGTGAGACAACTGTGATGGCTGCATCGATTTGTAACGTGTTTTTATTGTCTGTAAACCAGGAAGAAATACTGGTGCAGTCCTAGCATTTGCAATTGTCGCGCTCTTTTGTATAGAAGAAAAATAATAATAGATTTATAAAGAGTGTCCTTTCAGCACACCCAAAGTGCTTTACAGCGCTATATTCATTCACTCCACACTCGTGTAAGCTACTATTGTAACCACAGCTGCCCTGAGACAGACTAACTAAAGAGAGGCTGTCAATCTGTGCCATGGACCCCTCTGACAACAACCAGCACTCACGCACACACCACAATGACATTTGGCAATATACTACTACCAAAGAACACAACGTTTGCTAAAGTTTTGCTACTGAGACAGAGACAGAATAGTGTTCTTCAGCATCCGACAGAGCAGTCCAAATCAGTACTATCCAGTGTTCCCCAGCAGTAAAACATTGCTTTGGGTTGGAGTCGGCCTAAGTAAGGAGCTCACATCTGTCTCTTTCATTTTTACAGAATTTTACAAACTTTATAAAGCTACACTATATGAAAAGGGAAAAAAAAGAAATAGGGTAACAGCAACAACAGAAGACAAAGTGGTTTTGTCTTGTGAAGAGACAGATAGAAGTAACCACAGAAATGTAGGCTGGTTGGTTCTTAACTTTAAAGGTCCCATGGCATGAAATTTTCACTTTCTGAGGTTTTTGAACATTAATGTGAGCTCCCCTACCCTGTTTAGGGCCCCCCCATGGTTAAAAGTTGTGAAATGTCTAAACTGAGCATTTGCGATCCTTTTCTGCGTTACAAAAAATCGGAGCTCAAACGGGCGAGTTTGAACAAGGCACCTTATTGACGTCAGATCGAAAAAAGAAATGCAAATGCAGTTCCACCCCCGTCTGTCTGTACTCAGCGTCTCTGCAAATCACGCCCAGAGAGTTTGGACTGCGAATACGCTAGGCAATGCAAAATGCGTTTTTTTATTTGCCTGGGGGCACGTCCGAGTGTTTCTAGGCTCGGAAGTCCTTTATCTGAGCCTCTGGACCTTTGAACAGCAGTGGTTTAATTTTATTTTCTGTGGAAATGTGTTTATTTTTCAATGGAACGCTTCAAATCTCTCCCCCGTGCAAAAACACGGAAATGGATAAGCTGAGCACTCAGAGCCGAGAGAGGAGAGTTTGCCCACGCCCCCACCCTCTACTATTGGCCAGCTCTTTTCTCCTCATTTGCATTCAAGCAACAACGCCCATTATGACCTGTTCTGAGGGAGAAAAAATACTCTTTCTCATCTTATCTCTGTTTCTCATGCACTGAGTGTTGATTTTGAAGAAGGATTCATTTACAGTATTAGGGAACCATTAAGGAGCTATATAAAAGCATCAAGAAGTACCATGTCATGGGATCTTTAAAACTAGAGCGCAAATGTACCATCATCACTACATTTAAAGGGTCTGCATTACAAGTTATAATGTTGTTTCATTATCACAATCATACCTGGAGTTGTGTTTTGTTTTATTCACACATGTTAAACACACAAACCCTGCATATTCTGGCTGTGTTTTTCTCTCAAACATAACAAACTCTCTTCTACCTTGTGATGTCATGTGGTAATACATCAAGTGCTCGACTGTGTTTTTAAAGTCCATACAGAATCGCATGCATGATTACTGAACAAAAGGAAAAAGGTACCTGCCAACATTAAAACCACCACCTTATGACTTATCACAAGGCAGAGTAGAGCATTTTCAGCTTTGGAAATGTAGATAGACAAATAATACAGAGTTATTTAAACACGTGTGAATGAAACAATAATACCAAACCAAACTACTGAACTGAAATGTAAGAATCTATGAGGTTACATCATAGTGTAACTTCCTCTGTCAAAGTAACTCAGCTCCACTGTGATAATGAGACTCCAATCTAAATGCATGCTTTGGCCCTGGCTGCTTTATCACTCTAAATGAGTTTGAAGTGGGAGATGGCGAAGGACTGTTTAATCCCATCTCCCCCAGGCCGGGATTCACCTGCACAAAGTCAGGGTTCCTCCCCCAGGAACACACTCATTATGGGGCTGCCAGTCTATCTGAGAGCGCCCTTCTCTCCATAACCTTGAAACAATGTTCAGTCAGCCTCGTATGAACCTATAGTCCAAAGGGAGGGTCAGGCCAATGGAGCCAGTGTCCATTCACTCCTCTTTTGGAAAAGATAGAGAGGTTGACATTCCAGATTGGATGGACAGAATGTGAGGTGTTGTGGAGGTATATAAGAGAGCATTAACCAAGTGAACAGTATATTAAAGGGCCCATAATACGCTATTTTCTGATCTATGTTATAATGTTTCCTCATCATAAACATACCCCAAGTTGCATTTTGTTTTACCGCACAAATCCTGCATCGTGTTTTTCACTCAAACAGAAAGCACCCTGTTCGATGTTGTGATGTCATGTAGTAATACAGAAAGTGCTCCACTGTGTCACTAGAATCATTTGGATTATTTCAGCCCTGAAATTGTCAATCTCTACTGAACTAAAGGTAAAAAGTAGCTGTTGAAAACTACCACTTGATGACATCGCAAGGTGGAACAGAGCATATTGAGTTTGGGGGATGTAGACAGACAAAACGATTACTCAAAGATGTGTGAATGAAACAAAGCACAACTCTCCAGGTATTAAGGTTTTAATAAGGTAACGATGCACTCACATGTCTTAAACACTCAATTTTGTGTAATATAGGACCTTTAAAATTGCGCAGTGTGACTTTTCTGGTGAAGGGTTTGGGCACCTTTTTGTCTCCATGGAGATATTGTAGCTGGAATGTTGTGCACTATGACATATTTATCTAGTAGATGCCGTCAGGACAAGTTACAGGCCAAATCTGTAGAGAAGAAATCATTAATATTTTATATTTTTATATTAATATTTGAAGGTATTTTTTAGGAATGAAAACAAAGATAGATAAGTTTAATGCCATACTATGGAACATCCCAGGCAAAGTAACATTTCCATAGAAACAAGCAGGTGGCGTGTCCTTCGCCAGAAAAGTTACATGTGCACCTTCAAGAGTTACTCAGACTTTCTAAACTGCTCTAAACTAAAATACCTCAAGGCTTAAAGTTTGTTTACACAGAACTTGCTAAGACTGCATTTGCTGGCTTGATCACAGAAGATAAGGAAAAAACGACACCCTATTACTGGAATGCCTAAGTGAATGAAACCAATAAATACAGCTGCAGTATTACTGTTTAAAAGTCAGTTTACAACAGGCCCTTAAACTTCCTCCTAAATGGGATGTGACCAATTGGAAAGCTATAAAATCACACCCAAATGTGGATTCAGACAACTTCTTGCTGAAATGAACAAACATGGGGGTAGAAGGGTCAAAGGCTCCAATCATTTTGAGTCTTTATTGATCCGGGCTGAAAGGGCCGGCACACTGAAGATTCTGACCATACACTGTGATCACCCAGAAGCCAAACTTTACACTTCACTTATCTGATATATATATATATATATATATATATATATATATATATATATATATATATATATATATATATATATATATATATATATACAGGGTGTCCTCGGGTTACGACGGTCTCGGGTTACGACGTTTCGTGGTTACGAACGCGCCCCCATTAAAAAAAATATGTATATATTACGCGTCATTCCGTCTTACACGGTTTAGCGTGGTAGGAGATGTAAACAAACGCGAACGCCGCGCGGCGCATGGCGGAAGAATACGCTCTGTTGTGGTTGTAGGGAGAAGAAGACGGCCTCGTGTGTGTGCCCAATGTGGGCGGAAGTACCTGATCTGGGCTCTGATCTGCTCCTATGAAAGCGGCAGTGATAACCAAGCAGCGTAGTGGTCTAATTATTGAGATGGAAAGGTTATTGGTGCTTTGGTTGGAAGATCAAAGGCAAAATCCGGTTTACGACGAAATTCGGGTTACGACGCGTCTTAAGAACGGATCAACGTCGTAACCCGAGGACCCCCTGTATATATATATAGGGTACCACTCTACAAACGCTGCAGTCAAACTCACTCAAATTCGTAAGTGACTGGTAGCTCATAATATTTTTGATGTGAAGTTGAAAATTAATTATTATTGTTCAGTGCATTTTCCAGAGCACACTGAGTAGGTCATAGATTAAAATAGCAATGTTTTTAGCGCGATCTGGGTCTGAATGTGAGTGGTGGACCGCTCGTGTTTAACGAATCCAGACATTGTCACAGCAGGTTGAGAAAAGAAGGCAGGAAAAGCAGAAAAGACAATGTCTTATTGGACATCCAAACAGCCAGCCTTTTCGTGTGTACTGTGCTGTTTGAAAAGAGCGAGTCTTTCGTCCCGTAGTCTGGAGCCTTTAGCTCCGGCATTGGTCTTCCTTTAATTATTACTTCCTGCTTCGGCCGAAAGTCCAGTTTAGAAAACTGCTCGAGCTTTAATATGTAATCTTCCTCCATTTAAAAAGTAGGGCCAGACAAGAAGAAAAAAATGAACGGATTGCTAAACTTGACTTGCTAACTCTAAATTGTAGCTTGTTGTCACTTATTCTAATCCGCTGGACCAGAAATTGCAAGAAGAACCCCTGCGCTCACGAGTGCCCCACCCATGAGGCCAGGTAACTATGTGCCTCACCCGGCACCTTTTCACTGCTGCTTTAGCACAGTATCTGTCACTGCTGAGCTGAGTCAGTCCATGTGAGGCATGAACGGCTGGTGCCTCTCAACACATCTCTTCTCAGTATTTGAACAGTAAAAGAAGTGAAAATTCAGCGATTTTGAATAAAAAATTATTAAAATGGCAAAGTTAAATATAAAATAACTTTATAATACAAATCATTGGATAAATATAACCATTTATTTTTTCATTTTACTTATATATATATATATGTGTGTGTGTGTGTATATATATACTCAACAAAAATATAAACGCAACACTTTTGTTTTTGCTCCCATTTTTCATGAGATGGACCCAAAGATCCAAAATTCCCTCCAGATACACAACACTACCATTTCTCTCAAACATTGTTCACAAATCTGTCCAAATGTGTGACAGCGAGCACCTCTGCCCCGCCGAGACAATCCACCCCACCTCACAGGTGCGCCACATCAAGATGCCGATCCGACATCATGACCAGTGCACAGGTGCGCCCCAGACTGCCCACAATAAAAGGCCACCCCGAAATGTGCAATTTTTCTTTTGCTTTATTGGGGGTCTGGGGACTCAGAACCAGTCAGTATCTGGTGTGACCACCATTTGCCTCATGCAGTGCAACACATCTTCTTCGCATAGAGTTTATCAGATTGTCATTTGTGGCCTGTGGAATGTTGGTCCACTCCTCTTCAATGGCTGTGCGAAGTTGCTGGATATTAGTGGGAGCTGGTACACGCTGTCGTATACGCCGGTCAAGCAGATCCCAAACATGCTCAATGGGTGACATGTCCGGTGAGTATGCTGGCCATGCAAGAACTGGGACATTCTCAGCTTCCAAGAATTGTGTACAGATCCTTGCAACATGGGGCCGTGCATTATCTTGCTGAAACATGAGGTGATGTTCATGGATGTATGGCACAACAATGGGCCTCAGGATCTCATCACGGTATCTCTGTGCATTCAAAATGCCATCAATAAAATGCACCTGTGTCCTTCGTCCATAACAGCCTTTGAAGAGGAGTGGACCAACATTCCACAGGCCACAATTGACAATCTGATAAACTCTATGCGAAGAAGATGTGTTCCACTGCATGAGGCAAATGGTGGTCACACCAGATACTGACTGGTTCTGAGTCCCCAGACCCCCAATAAAGCACAAAAAAATTGCACATTTCGGGGTGGCCTTTTATTGTGGGCAGTCTGGGGCGCACCTGTGCACTGGTCATGATGTCGGATCGGCATCTTGATGTGGCGCACCTGTGAGGTGGGGTGGATTGTCTCGGCGGGGCAGAGGTGCTCGCTGTCACACATTTGGACAGATTTGTGAACAATGTTTGAGAGAAATGGTAGTGTTGTGTATCTGGAGTGAATTTTGGATCTTTGGGTCCATCTCAGGAAAAATGGGAGCAAAAACAAAAGTGTTGCGCTTATATTTTTGTTGAGTGTATATATATGTGTGTGTGTATATATATATATATATATATATATATATATATATATATATATATATATATATATGGAAAAGACGGTTAGAGGCTAAAATCAAGTGCGGAGAGAAGTGAGCCAATTGTCAGAGGCCCAGAAAGGTGCAATGAAAAAGTAAGTACCCAAGAGGTACAGCCAGATGCCCATACCTGAAGCACTCGAAACTGCCAAGCAAAGGCTACAAGCCTTGGCCAGCCGCCTAAAGAGGTACACTCGAGATAACGACGCCAGACGAATAAACCGGTTGTTCGCAACACAACCTGCGAAAGTGTACGCTCAGTGGCAGGGGGATAACACCAGAGCAGACCCACCAAGGCTGGAGACTGAAAGGTACTGGAAAGGCATATGGGAAAGGGAGGCATCACATAACACCGATGCACAGTGGCTGGTGGCTCTGAGGGAAGACCACAGCAACGTCCCTGAACAAGATCCAGTCACCATCACAGTGGCAGACATTCAGGAAAGAGTCTCAGGCATGAAAAGTTGGACAGCACCGGGCCCTGACATGATCCACGCATACTGGCTAAAGAAGCTCACTGCTCTCCATGAGCGCCTGGCAGCACAAATGAACCAGCTGCTAAGGGATGGGACTCACCCTGAATGGCTAACCCAAGGGCGTACGATCCTGATCCTGAAGGATCCCTCGAAGGGTACAGTCCCATCGGCCAATAACCTGTCTCTCCACAACATGGAAGCTCATGTCAGGCATCATGGCGGCTAAGATAAGTGGGCACATGGATCAATACATGAGCGCAGCACAGAAGGGCATCGGCAAAAACTCCAGGGGAGCCAAACACCAACTCCTGGTTGACCGAACAGTCGCCCGTGATTGCAGAACCCGTCAGACCAACCTGTGCACTGCCTGGATTGATTACAAGAAAGCCTATGACTCAATGCCACACACATGGATCACTGAGTGCTTGGAGCTGTACAATATCAATAAGACTCTAAGGGCATTCATTGCTAACTCAATGCGGTTGTGGAAAACCACCCTTGAAGCCAATGCAAGCCACTTGCGCAAGTGTCCATCAAATGTGGCATATACCAAGGAGACGCACTGTCCCCACTGCTGTTCTGCATAGGTCTGAACCCCCTCAGCCAAATCATTGAAAGCACTGGCTACGGATACCGACTCAGAAATGGGGCCACCATCAGTCACCTCCTCTACATGGATGACATCAAGCTGTACGCTAAGAGTGAGCGAGACATCGACTCACTAATCCACACCACCAGGATCTACAGCACAGACATTGGAATGTCATTCGGGCTTGAGAAATGTAGTAGGATGGTGACCAAGCGAGGGAAGGTAGTCCACACAGAGGGGGTCTCACTCCCAGAGGGAACAATAACAGACATTGAGGACAGTTACAAGTACCTTGGTATCCCACAAGCAAATGGCAACCTTGAAGAGGCAACAAGGAAAGCGGCTACAGCCAAATACCTGCAACGAGTAAGGCAAGTCCTAAGAAGTCAGCTCAATGGCAAGAACAAGGCCCAGGCAATAAACAGCTATGCCCTGCCAGTGATCAGATACCCAGCAGGAATCATAAGCTGGCCAAAGGAGGAGATACAGACCACAGACGTTAAGACACAAAAGCTCCTGACCATGCATGGAGGGTTCCATCCCAAATCCAGCACCCTGAGACTGTACACGAGCCGGAAGGAAGGAGGCCGAGGACTAGTGAGTGTGGGAACCACTGTCCAGGATGAAACATCCAAAATCCACAAGTACATCAAGGACAAGGCTCCGACAGATGATGTGCTCAAGGAATGCCTCAGACAGTGGAATGCAGAGGAACCATCATGGCAGGACAAACCCCTACATGGGGCGTACCACCGAAACATAACTGAAGTGGCTGATATCAAGAAATCCTACCAATGGCTGGAGAGGGCTGGTCTGAAGGACAGCACAGAGGCCCTCATCCTGGCTGCACAGGAGCAGGCCTTGAGCACCCGAGCAATAGAGGCCCAGATCTACCACACCAGACAAGACCCAAGGTGTAGGCTGTGCAAAGAGGCTCCTGAGACAGTCTAGCACATAACTGCAGGGTGTAAGTTGCTGGCAGGGAAAGCATACATGGAGTGACACAACCATAGTGTACAGAAACATCTGTGCAGAGTACGGGCTGGAGACCCCAAGGTCAATGTGGGAAACACCTCCAAAGGTTGAGGAGAATGACCGAGCCAAGATCCTGTGGGACTTCCAGATACAGACTGACAGAATGGTGATGGCGAATAAACCAGACATAGTGGTGGTGGATAAGCAACAGAACAGAGCCGTGGTGGTGGACATTGCAATACCAAGCGATGGTAACATCAGGAAAAAGGAACACGAGAAACTAGAGAAATACCAGGGCCTCAAGGAAGAGCTGGAGAAGGCCTGGAAGGTGAAGGCATCAGTGGTGCCCGTGGTGATCGGAGCACTCGGGGCTGTAACCCCCAAACTGGAGGAGTGGCTACAACAGATCCCAGGAAAAACATCAGACATCTCAGTCCAGAAAAGTGCAGTACTAGGAACAGCAAAGATACTGCGCAGAACTCTCAAGCTCCCAGGCCTCTGGTAGAGGACCCGAGCTGGATGAGAGTGAGAGACCAACCACCGTGGAAGGTGAGGAGCACATTTTCACTTTTTTTTTTTAATACCTTCAAGAATACTTTGAAAAACACCTTGAAAAACATGCACTGTAATAGTAAGTAGGAAGCAGGTTTGCCTTTCAGGTTTGCCCTGGTATTTCTCTATGAGTTTGCACGTTCTCCCCGTGTCTGGGTGGGTTTCCTCCGGGCACTCCAGTTTCCCCCATCAACCCAAAACATGCACCATAGGTAAATCCTCCAGCTTAGGTCCTGACCAAGCCGAAGCAAGAAGATCATGGAGATGGTCCCCGGGCGCAGTAATGTGCTGCCCACTGCTCCTAATAACAGGATGGGTTAAATGCAGAACTGGAATTTCCACACTGTGGGACTAATAAAGGCATAGCTTTCTTTCTTTCAACAGATCTGACCTGTAATTGCACCTGGTGGTTTCGCCTGCTTGTTTTCATGGAGATTTTTTTAAAAAAATTTAAAAAAAAAAAGTTTAAGGCTGTATTGCGGAGGGATCTGGTGTCATGAGAAATGTTCCTTTGACAGAAGCAATTAAAATATAATAAGAATGTTCACTTTATCAGTCATTTGTCATATTATTATATTTTACCAACTGAATTATTTACATTTTCTGAAATAATTTCCAATGCAAAATAATCTTTAAGACTGTAAAATGCTTTACTAAAATGTTTTCAGTTAATCCCAATAAATTTAGATAGCAATGGATGATTTTGCAATTTTAAATGTGGCTTTCCTTATTTCAGTTTTATAACAGTAAATATAACATTACATCTGCACTGACCACTAATTAGATGAAGTCTGGATTTTTCCACTGTACCACTGGGAAATGTTTAGTGTACGCAGTACCCTTACTACAGCATGTAACTGTCTTATATTTGCCTTATATTCTATGCCATGCATGAAAAATTCTTGGTCCAGGCAATGAAACATACTCACTCGATCTTATTTCCTCTATATAGCCAGGCTTTGCGATCCATATTACAGTTTCCTTTGATATGCTGTAAATGCACAGACCCTGATAATGCCCAGGAACAAATATTGAGTTGGCAGTTGCATCGTTCACCACCCTTCACTGGTTTTCACATAGAGATGACTTCCACCCACTTTGTGCACTGTTCTTCTCCACTGCAGATATACTGTATAATGTGACACAATAGACCACAGTGTGTGCCTCATTTGGATAGAAAAATATAAAAGATTCATTTCAAATATGGCATGCCCAAGTGGCTGTACAGGAACAGTGAGCAGAGCAAGCTGGCATAAGAATCAAACTACTAACCATATTGTGGGTAACATACTTAACTCTATGCCACTGTCATCACTAGTAATCTGAAAATGATATGGACAAAAGATTTATGTATTTTTGGTAATTTGTTCCTAATGCAAAACATCTCAATTAACTACGAATAGATATAAACCTACATTCCTTTTTACATTACTCTGTTATGGAGAGAGGTGGCAGTTTTTCAATGTAAAGTCAGTCGATGCTCACTTCCTATTTGGAATGTGTTGGCTTAGTTAGTTAGCTGTTCCCATTTATATATACAGTGAATGCTGTCACATTAAGTATAAATTCTTACACTTATTTGGCGCTTATGTTTGTTGACATTTCGCACACAGATTCTTTCTACAAGGCAGATGTGGTCCTCTGCACGTCCAGAGTAAAGACAACACCTGTCCCCCCTCCCACCTGTCACAACCAGTTATGTCCATCACTACTTTTTATTTTTTGGGTGTTTGTTTTCATGCAGGATGTGATTCATTTTGGTTTTATAAAGGATTGGAATGAACAAAATCCTGTTGTAGTAAAATAAATTACTGTGATAAATTAGTCAAGAAGTTTTTTTGTTTTTGTAATCAAGCTGTTAAATTAAATGCGATAAAATGAAATGTGAAAATTGCTTCCTATCCAGAAGCAATTTTCACTTTGATGGGACGGGTTTCAGAGACTAGAATTTATATGAGATTGGTCCTGCCCTTACACTTGGATTTAGTGTAAATCCTGGCGTCTCAAACCATCAAATTGAAAATGGCTTTTGGATGGGAGCTGAAGCTATTGATATGTTATATAACAGCGTTCATATAACCACTTCTGAAATCTTCTCTACATTGGACCACTCCTGGATGAACGACAGATTACACTTTCTGGCAAATTCATATATTTTTTTAAGTCAGTTGCAAGTCAGATATAATCATGTAAGAAAACTGTGCCCCTACTCCCCAGCGGATCGAATCACACTCATTATGATAATGTGGTCTATGTCAGCGCATCGCCCCCTGTGGAGATGGGGGTGTCCACGCTGGATCAAGGAAAGGAGATGTTGAAAATGTGTGGTTGGACATTTGACCTGAGGGGCTTATCATGCATAAAGATGAAAGCACAGATCAATCACACAATGGCTGGAGGCTGGTTGGCCAGGCCGTACCTCGACAGAGTCACAAATATGTCACAAATAAAGATCCACAACTCTCCTGCTCCTGTGGGGGGTGGTCCCTTGAGAGAGTGGAGCTTGTTAGTAACTCCTACATTATACACCACACTTAACAGCATTATAGTACCATGTTTCTCTTATATACTTGAATGACTGGCAGTATGTATGTTTTTCAGTTGAATGGTAATAGTATGTCACTTTTTAACATGTGTAATGTGTATTCATTGCCGTGTGCAGAAGGCCATAGCGATTGCATTTGGTCACCCACATGGGGGGATTCAGGATATTGAAATACAGGAGCATGGCTGATAATAAATTAAAATAAGTAATAATAATATACCTTTTTGTGTTGGGAAATTAAAGCTCTGTAACTGAAATTACAACGTGAGAGTGAATTTATTTATTTGAATAGAGACAGATACTTTTTACTTGCACATTTATATAATTATACCTTATTTGACACCAGTCTCTAGCTATTTTTGCTATTTATTTAAAATGTATTACTCCCACTCATATTTTTTTTTCTCTCTTTGTTATATTGATATATTCCAAATAATTTCCCTTGTGGATCAATAAAGTTTGTCTAACTTTAAGTCGAATATAAAACCGAAGCATTGCAGCAACAATTATTTTGGCAATTTATTAATGTAACAATTATTCTTTCAATTAATTGATTAGTTGAACATGAGATAAACATGAAATGAAGCAGCTTGAGGAAATCCTGATAGAGTATATTTACAGACTGAAAATGACTTCCAAATGGCGATGTCGAAACATCTTGACTTCAACTTTGTCCTGACCTTTGGAACAAGGCAATTTGATCCAAAACACACAATGAACCAATTTCTCATGTGTGTTTTCATGCACTTACTGCTCTGTCTGAGTCATGAACTTATAGCATGTTTTGAGTCTGTTTAAAGGTGCTTTTTGTTTGTGGGTCCGTCACCTGCTTGTTTCTATGGATATGTCATTACTCTGCCTGGAATGTTCCACGGTATCACTTTAAAAGCTCTACTTTACATTTATTACAGCAATAAAACTGAAGTACTACTAACTGGCACCAAATCTACATTAAACAAAATAGACAGCCTTTCAATCACTGTTGATAATTCCTCCATCTCTCCCTCCCTTCAGGTTAAGAGCCTGGGTGTCATCCTGGACAGCACTCTCTCATTCCAGTCACACATCAACAATATCACACGCACTGCCTACTTCCACCTCAGAAATATCAACCGTCTCCGTCCTTCACTCACCCCTCACTCACCCCTCTTGTCAATAGCCTGGTCACCTCATGTGTTGACTACTGTAATTCCCTGCTGTATGGTCTCCCCCCAAAAACTATTCATAATCTACAACTTCTCCAAAACTCTGCTGTCTGGATCATCACCAGAACTCCCTCTATTCACCACATCACCCCGGTCCTGCAGCAGCTTCACTGGCTCCCCATTCACTATCGCAATCAGTACAAAATCCTACTCCTCACATTCAAGTCCATCCATAACCTGGCTCCCACTTATCTCACAGAAGTCCTTCATGTCCCCACACACACCCGCTCACTCAGGTCCTCCTCCTCCGTCCACCTCACAGTCCCTCTCGCTCGTCTCAGCACCATGGGGAGCAGGGCCTTCAGCTGCTCTGCTCCCCATCTATGGAACTCATTCCCCACAGACCTCCATAATGTTCAATCACTACCAATTTTTAAATCCAGACTTAAGACCCATCTTTTCAAAATAGCTTACCCCCACTTATCCATCTATCTCCCTGTGGACTGTTTTATTTTACTTGTACTGCATTGTCCTTTCTCTTTGTTTTGTTTTCTATATACTGCCTGTTTTTAACTGTTTTTAATTGTTTTTAATTGATTGTCTTTGTGCGGTGTCCTTGAGTGTCTAGAAAGGTGCCTTGAAAAAAAATGTATTATTATTATTATTATTATTATTATTATTATTATTATTATTATTATTATTATTATTATTATTATTATTATTATTCAATTACAGGTGGATTTGCAGCTCAAAAATACCTAGAAAAACAGGTATTGTGACTGTGAGTGGGGTTGCCTCTCCACAGATCTGACCAGTAACTTGGTCTGGTTTGGTCTCCATGAAAATAGAAATGTTTGATACCAATACCAAAAGCAATAACATCTCCACAGAGAAAAGCATTTGATGGACCTTCCACCAGAAAAGTTACACAATGCACCTTTGAAGACCATTTAACGATTATTTGATTACTGAATTAGTTGAGTATTATTTCAATAATCAATTTATTGAATTATTATTTTTGCACCTGTCTGTTTGCACTGATCATTACCTGCAATGTTGTATTCTTGTAAATTTGTCAATTTTGTGTTATATTATAGCTTATTGGTTTTCCACTTTATTTTATTCTATTTTATTTGCTGCCTGTTAAGTGTTTCTTTACATTCCACTCCAAGCACCGAAGCAATTTCCTAATGTTGTGAACCTGTTCACTCATATGGCAATAAAACCTTTCTTATTCTGATTCTAAATTTGTTGTGATTAATCGATTAACTTGTGGCAGCCCTACAGTAATCCTGTACATGCATCATAGGGTTTATAATCAGAGTTAAGTCAGAGCTAACTGTACTTTTGGAACATAAAAGAGACAATATGGTTTCTTGAAATGGAGACTACCTCAGCTCAAATGATTACTTCAAGATGTGTGAATGAAACAAAATATGAACCCAGCTGTTTTTTTTGAAGTGTTAACATGAATATTACATAACAAAGGTGCTCAATGGAAATATTGTTTTCAAGCTCTAGTTCTCAAATCTCACAGTTGCCTTTCCAAATCCCCTGCTTCACTGGGAGGGCTGTGTCTGGTGTGTAGAGTGATACATATCACAGAGAATGGGGTCCTCTTTTGCGCTATCTGCCCCTCCATCAAGCCACATGCACAGAGGAGATCAGCCCCAGCAGAGCCTGAACCAACCCTTCCTCCCCCCTCTCCCGTCTTCCCTTCCTCCCTCCTTCCTCCCCCTCCTCCCCTCTCATCCCATCCTCAAGGTCAGAGCAGCCTGTGTGCACCAGTATGGACTACTGTGAATGTTATTGTGATGTCAAAATATGTACCTTGTACCTTACACCAATAAAAGTTGTACCTTTGTAATAATAAAATATTTTTTTTTTTATGGACTACTGCCACATGCACGTCTATGCCTAGAGTGTGGTTTTGACACTGAAAAAATTAATCTGTTTAATAATAATGGCTTGAAATCCAAATTACATAAAGATCATCTGCAAGTGGAGTGAGAAATTTATAGAAAGATGTATTGAAAAAGCAAGGTTTACATAATACACGATGCCATCTTTGTCCATTTTATTTCATAGTATTTTGATTCTGAACATATTTTGGAATTTTAAAGGTTCACTGTAGCTTTTTCTGATGGATGGTTCACCACCTCCTTGTCGCCATGGAGAGTTACAGGGTCGCATCAATGAAGAGGCAAGCCCGCTCACAGTAAGAAGATATGTTTTACAGGTATATTAGCAATATAAAAACACTTAGTTTAAAGTCACACTGCGGAACATTCCAGGCAAAGCAATGACATCTCCATGGAGACAAACAAATGGCATACATTTGGCGGTTCGAATCCAGAAACATCATTAGCTGAGTGGTCAGATCCACTGACCCATAGGTTGGCTGCATGATTCCATCTCCCACAGATAAATGCTGTCATTGTGTCCTTGGGCAAGACACTTAACCCATCTCACCTCCTGTGTCTGCGCACACTGGTGTATTAAAGTGTGCGCGAATGGGTGAGTGGTTCCTAGATGTAAAGTGCACTGAGTGGTTTAAAAGTGAATTAGGCTACGTTCACACTGCAGGGCTTAATGCTCAATTCCGATTTTTTTGTGAAATCCGATTTTTTTGCGAGGCCGTTCACATTTCCAGTTAAATGCGAATTGTATGTGATCTCCAGTGTGAACGCTAAACTCCCCAAAAGTGTCCCGCATGCGCCTTGGAGGACACGATGACGTCACACGCAGCGAACGCGCTCAATGTTTACGGAAGTAGCCTAAAGTTGCTTTCGTACCGGAGCCAAAACATGTACAGCTTATTTGTTTTAAGGAGGAGACGGAGAAGGACGTGGTTTTTGGCCACAGCGTTTTGTGGGGCAGTGGCAGCAACGTGTGCAGAAAGGAACATGTGAGTGCGGAGTCACAGGCAGGAGTGGTGGGATTGCTACGTGATTCGCCGCTTCACTGATACGAGTTTATATACTATTTTCGCATGACGAGAAGAACGTTTGTGCACATTTGTGAACGCCTACTTGTACCACTCTCATTGGAGGAAACACACTCAGGTTGGATGAATGCGACCTGGCCGTTCAGACTGAAGTCGCATGTCAAAAGATCGGATATGTATCGGATTTAGGACCACATATCCAAGTGGCCTGGATCGCATTTGAAAAAATCGGATCTGTGTCGTTCACACTGTCATTAGAAGATCAGATACAGGTCGCATAGAGGCAAAAAAATCGGATTTGGGTCGTTTCAGGCTGCAGTGTGAACGTAGCCATAGTGCTACATAAAAATGTCACCATTTACCATTTAAACGAAAAGTAACGTTTTTTTACAATCTGAGCCTTCTTTCGGCAATAGAACAAGTAGTTTTACTCACCCATAGCAGTTTGGTGTCATTTTGAGCAGTTTCGTAGAAGTTATGTTGTAGCGTATCCGTTAACTTGAGTGCTCGGGGCATTACTTTGCAGGCTCCAAATAACACAAACTTTAGCACTTTTCAAATCATAGAAGCTCGATGTCTTTGTCTACGATTTCGTTTGAAGCAAAAGTGGCCTGTAATCCGAGATTTAGCCATAGTTTCGAGTAGATGAGGAGGCCAGTGCGCATGTGCGGACTGTGCTCTCAGCTCCCGGGACCCAAACATGAAACGCAAAGCTGTAAACTATGAGTCCAGGCGGCTGAACCAGTCCTGAGAGCGCACGGATGCGTTCTCACTACAGTTCTGTGTTTGGTGCAGAGCTGTAGAACCCCTCCCCCCCGTTCCACAGACTACGGGGCCGCTTGTAGGTGTAAATTGCCAGGGCCGATGATCCCAGTCCGTCACTGCTCTGAAGTGCTGTATGTTTGCAAGTTTTCTCCCCAACAAAACCCGCAACAGCGCAGCGGCGCCAGGCGCCTCGGTCAGAGGAACTGTGAAATACTGTACACGCATATTTATACACGCAATATAAAACTGACTACTTCACGGATTTTGCCTATCGTGGGTTATTTCTACAACGTAACCCCCATGATAAACGAGGGACCACTGTACTGAGCCGCATCAGAGGGATCAAAGAGCCGCATGCGGCTCCGGAGCCGCGGGTTGCCGACCCCTGATCTAGATCTACATAACGAGCCTATGCTAAATAAAACAACTCAAAACAAGATAGTGAATTCAAATCACGTCAACTCATCTTGATGTTTCTTTTAGCAGAGCTTACCAGACAGAATGGTAATTCAGACTCTTGGTTTTGACCTGCTAACAACATCCTCCCTCGAAAAATGATGGTATAAATATGTGTCGATTTGAAAATTAATTACTTCCATGGCAAATTGGAAGGCTGCTGATGGGACTGGCAGAGCTGAAAGGAGAGAGGCTGTCCAAACACAATGAGATGTGCAGGCTGGAAAACAGCCAAAAATCGGAAAGGAGCCGCTAGCCAAGCACAACAAGGAGAGAGTCTTAAATGCATCTGCTTTGCAATTAGAGGGCTGGAAATGGGGCTATTATAATGTGGTCTATCAGCATATTGGTCCAACAGCTGGCTCCTACACAATTCACTGACTGCTCTATATGTTTAGTTCTAGCTTTAGGCAATGCAAAAGACAAGTCTGAGAAAGCTGATACATTTGTATAGCTTCCTTCGGGGATTTGACACAGGTTTCGGTTTAGTGAAGAGGAGTTGGAGATGTTGAGGTGGCTGATTGTTCTGCTGCTGTAAAGATGGAGGAAAGAGAACACGTTTTTTTTTACATACTTTCACTTTCAATTGGCTAATGTCATACTGCGGAACATTCTAAGCAGCGCAATGAAAGTTATACAATGCACCTTTAATTGTTCATTATGTTACTTTTCTGGTCATTTACCTGTCTCCCAGAAGATGTTATCGCTTTGCCTACCGATCCACAGTATGGCATTAAATAATATAAGTATTATAAACCTATGTATCTCCACGGAGACAGCAGGGGACACCACCTAGTCAAGGTCAGATCTGAGAAAAAACTCTGAAATACCTTCATATGAATATATATGAATGAATATACTGTATGAAGGTAATTATTGCCGTACTGTCAAGGATTCCAAGCATAGCAATAACCTCTATAATCTCCATGGAGATAAGCAGCCACGAGAAGAGAAAAGTTACACAGTGCATCTTCAAATCTAGATTTATTTTATTTTATTTTATTTATTTATTTATTTATTTGTATTTTATGTATTTCCATTCTCTTACTTACAATGTTCTGCTGTAAACTGAAGTGGGGCAAGTGGGCATTGTTAACTTTATTGCCCTGTACTAGCCTGGTATGATCAATAAGAGACGTTTAAATTGCTATCTTGTGTTTACGTTTAATATTAAGTCTTCATTTTCCAAATTTGAAAGCTGATGATTGCACTTCTGTTACTTATAGAGCTTCACCAAGGCTGTGCTAACAAACAAAAAAGGGAGAGTTGGAGAAGGCAAAAGTCCAAGAGAGAAAGTGGGATCTCAGAAAAGCAGCCTGCTGAACTGACTCTGTATGTGTCGGCTAATGTTCCACTGGCAGCAGCTCACAACATGCTCCATGATCTAAAAAAAAAAACAAAAACAAAGAAAAACACCAATTTCTCGTCGTGTCACTGAACAGTGCACCCATTTACTTCCTTTTCTTGTGAAACAGATGTGAAGAGCTCTGTTGCACCTGCTGAGAGCCAATTCAATATGTCTTTGAGCTAGAAATTTAAGTAGTGCTGCCATCTAGTGTTGGAAAGGATTACTGATATGTGTGAATGTTCATTTTTCATGTACGACAATAAGCAGACAAAACTTGCTTATGGTGAGAGGGAATTATGTATTTAGAACACAGATGTTTTGAAAAGCTTTAAAGCACATTGACGTATATATTTTAAAGGAGATTTAATGTTTTTTTTTTACAATCTGAGCCTTATTTTGGTAATAAAACAAGTTGTTTTACTCAGTTGTTTTTAACGCGAGTTCTCGGGGCGTATAATATATGCCCCAAGCATATATTATATGCCCTGAGCGGTCTCCAAATAACACAAACTTTAGCACTTTTCAAATCATAGAAGCTCAATGTCTTAGTCTACACTTTCGTTTGAGTCAAAAGTGGCCTGTAATCTGAGATTTATCCATAATTTACAGCTTTGCGTTTCATGTTTGGGTCCCGGGAGCTGTGAGCGAAATAAGCTGTGACTCTGCACATGCGCACTGGCCTCCTCATCTACTCAAAACTATGGATAAATCTCGAATTACAGGCCACTTTTGACTCAAACGAAAGCGTAGACTAAGGCTACGTTCACACTGCAGGGCTTAATGCTCAAATCCGTTGTTTTTTTTTGCGAGGCCGTTCACATTTCCAGTTAAACGCGAATTGTATGTGATCTCCAGTGTGAACGCTAAACTCCCCAAAAGTGTCCCGCATGCGCCTTGGAGGACACGATGACATCACACGCAGCGAACACGCTCAATGTTTACGGAAGTAGCCTAAAGTTGCTTTCGTACCGGAGCCAAAACATGTACAGCTTATTTCTTTTAAGGAGGAGACGGAGAAGGACAAGGTTTTTGGCCACAGCGTTTTGTGGGGCAGTGGCAGCAACGTCTGCAGAAAGGAACATGTGGGTGCGGAGTCACAGGCAGGAGGGGTGGGATTGCTACGTGCTTCGCCGCTTCACTGATACGAGTTTATAAACTATTTTCGTATGACGAGAAGAACGTTTGTGCACATTTGTGAATGCCTACTTGTGCCACTCTCATTGGAGGAAACACACTCAGGTCGGATGAATGCGACCTGGGCGTTCAGACTGAAGTCGCATGCCAAAAGATCGGATATGTATCGAATTTAGGACCACATATCCAAGTGGCCTGGATCGCATTTGAAAAGATCGGATCTGTGTCGTTCAGACTGTCATTAGAAGATCAGATAGTCGCATAGAGGCGAAAAAATCGGATTTGGGTCACTTCAGGCTGCAGTGTGAACATAGCCTAAGACATCGAGCTTCTATGATTTGAAAAGTGCTAAAGTTTGTGTTATTTGGAGACCGCAAACATGTGCCCCGAGAACTCACATTACGGAGATCGCTAATGTAAAACATCTCCGGAAGTGCTCCATGTGACACCAAAGTGCTATGGGTGAGTAAAACAACTTGTTTTATTACCGAAATAAGGCTCAGATTGTAAAAAAAAAACATTAATTCTCCTTTAAAGGGCCCATATTATGTTATTGTCTGATCTTTGTTATAATATAGTAGTTTCCTCATCACAAACATACCTGGAGTTGTTTTTTGTTTCATTCACACATTTAACACACAAATCCTGCATATTTAGACATTGTGTTTTTAAACTCCATACACTTTCACCAGAATTGTTTGGATGATCTCAGGCAGACAATAAAGAGTTACTAAAACATGTGTCTAGGTATGTTTTTGATGAGGCAACAACATACTAACATGACTTAAAGCTCACACAAGTCAGATTGTGTAATACAGGACCTTTAAGTGCTTATATTTTTATAGCAGTTTAAGTGGAGATTTACATAATCACTGAATGGTTGTATATAGACAGTGGATTTTTCATACCATTGCCAAACAAATCATGCGTCTCCATGTTCTAATTATAAGGCAGATGTGGAGGCATAGCTAAGGAACTCTCATTCAGAATTGATGTGATGTGCAGTTTCTATTCTTTAGTCTGGGGTTGTTAGACTAGATAACAAAGTCCCAAAGCTACCGTAACATGACTGGTGAGGGTCTGTGAAAGGGCATTCAGCGGTCATTAAAATACTGCTTATTTCTTCAGTGCCAAGCTGTGCCACTGACAACCTTAATTTGTTGATGTGCCCGCTGGGTGACCTGAAATTCTCACATGTTGGATTAAACTGGTCATAAACTGGTCATTAATTAATAAATACTTCTTTTTCTGTTATGTATTTTAATATTTTAATCTACTGTATCTACCACTTAAATATAATTTATCCATGGTTCTTTTTACACCCTCTAAAAAGCTGTCATATTATAACTGTAGCCTATATTTTATGCTATATCTCAATATATTTCACTATAAAAATGTCATATTAAAATTCTCCATTCTCCACTACATGTAACTTTCCTGGTCCCGGCTAACTGACATCTTCATGGAGATGTTATTACACGGAAAGTTTCATGGTAAAGCACTGAACATATCTATTACCATGGATACAACCAGATGAAGGTTATGTCAGGTCTGTGGACAGGTGACTCCACCAAGAATGCTTCTTTTTCAAGGTATTATTTAGAAATGGAAAGGACCATGACTGAATAGAAACAAGAAAGATAAGTTTAAAGCTATACTGCGTGAAAAGTCCCTCAGTCGTCCAGGTAGAATCCATGATAACAGGAGAAGTTCAATTTGTCAACTGGACCAAGTTTGTTTGGTTGAAAACGTTTCGCCGCTCATCCGAGAGGCTTCGTCAGCTCTAATAAGAATACTGGTAAGACACTTGCTTATATCTTGCTGTAGGGAGGAGCTACCTAGCTAACTACTTTCCGGAACTATCTCATTGGTTTCGGTCTTTTGTTTCTCTGGCGTCTAGCTTAACGATCCCTATTCATCCCTACACGCCTGCTTTTTCACCCCTCTGGCCCTGACCTGGCTAGCCCCATTGTTTCCCTGTTTGTTTGATCTAGGCTTAATAATGGAATTGTAGATGGGATGCAAATTATATCTTACGCCACCATTTCTGTTCAGAGAAGGATTCTCTTTTTTGACAAAAATAGCCTCTTTAACTCCCCTCTCAAACCAATTCTTTTCCCTGGCTAAGATCTGAACCTCACTGTCCTCACTGTCCTTAGATTGTGCAGTAACGATAGGAGGAGACCGGGGACTCCAAGTAGAAGTCTTCAGGAAGCCCACACACACAGACCAATACCTGCTTTTTGATTCACACCACCCACTGCAGCACAAACTGGGTGTTATTCGGACATTACAACACAGGGCCCAAGTGGTTCCCACAAGCACAGAGGGTAAGGAAAAAGAAGAACAACATGTGCAGGAAGCCCTCTCTGTTTGTGGTTATCCCAAATGGGCTGTTAACAAAACCAAGAGAGACAAGGGCAAGAAACAAGATAATAGAGAATCCGAACCCAGGAGGAAAGGGGTAGCGATTCCGTACCTGGCCGGCGTGTCGGAAAAACTACAGAGGATTTTCAGACAATATGAAATCCCAGTTTATTTCAAACCCACAAACACTTTAAGACAAAAACTCGTCCACCCAAAGGACAAAACACCGAGCCACAAACAAAGCAATGTGGTCTACTCCATTCAGTGTAGTGAAGACTGCAGTGAGCGCTATATTGGAGAAACCAAGCAGCCACTTCACAAGAGGATGTACCAACACAGACGGGCGTGCCAGAGTGGACCGTCTTCTGCCGTATATCTTCACCTAGAAGCCACGGGACATTCTTTTGAGGACAGTGAGGTTCAGATCTTAGCCAGGGAAAAGAATTGGTTTGAGAGGGGAGTTAAAGAGGCTATTTTTGTCAAAAAAGAGAATCCTTCTCTGAACAGAAATGGTGGCGTAAGATATAATTTGCATCCCATCTACAATTCCATTATTAAGCCTAGATCAAACAAACAGGGAAACAATGGGGCTAGCCAGGTCAGGGCCAGAGGGGTGAAAAAGCAGGCGTGTAGGGATGAATAGGGATCGTTAAGCTAGACGCCAGAGAAACAAAAGACCGAAACCAATGAGATAGTTCCGGAAAGTAGTTAGCTAGGTAGCTCCTCCCTACAGCAAGATATAAGCAAGTGTCTTACCAGTATTCTTATTAGAGCTGACGAAGCCTCTCGGATGAGCGGCGAAACGTTTTCAACCAAACAAACTTGGTCCAGTTGACAAATTGAACTTCTCCTGTTATCCTTAAAGCTATACTGTAAAACATTCCAGGTGAAGTAATTACACCTAAATAGAAACAAGCAAGTGACAGACCATTCACCAGAAAAGTTTCAGTGTGTACCTTTAACAGATTAGTCTTAGACAAACTTTATTGATCCAAAGGGAAATCATTTGGACACAGTAGCTCACACATCACAATATATTATAAAGAAATAGAAAAAATACAAATTGTAGTAATAATTTCTAAATAAGTAGCAAAAATACTGTAGCAAGAGACTGGTGTCAAATAATGTATGTAAATTTACAAGTAAAAATAAAACAGAAATATAGCAATAAAAATATTACTCATTGCTTCATCTTATATATTTGACCACTCTGCTAAGAAGCATGTTGACAAATCTCTATAGGAATCCAAAACATTTTTAGTCAAAAGTCCTCATATCTGCTCTGGGCTGAGATGGGGAGTCGAGTAAATTCTGCTGTGGAGAAAAACATTGTGTAAAGCAAGAGAGACAGCCACAAACAGTCAAGCACATGCACTGCAGTTCTCCACAGCTGCCCAGTGGGATTAGAGAAGACCGAGGATTTAAGCAACATTCAGCGAAACACATGCGTTCAAGGAGCTACATCAGTATCAGTGCAGAGGAAGGAGATAAAAGCAAGGGCACTATAATCTCATGTTTATGTTTTATATTACTGTACATAGCTTATCTGTGCAATTTAAAGGGATATGCCACCCCCAGGTCAAACTTGGACAACTCCCCACAGTCCAGAGACTAAAATAAGTGGTGGGAAGCGTTTTCCTGGTGACCCAGCCATTGTCCGAGTCTGTCAGCACTGACCGCAGCGGTATCTGCAGCTACTCCGCGTTAGACTGGAGTCTAACGTCGCCAACGAAAGATTTCGGCCAAAAGGAATTAATTTGCTCAATGCTTTTCCCAATTACTTTCTGTGTAGTGCGCATTCATATCGAGTGGAAATAAATGTGCAAATCAACACGGAGAGCTTGACTTGGTCATTTTGGGGTGGGAAAAAGACAGCCGAAGCACACACCATGCTGACAGGGGAATCCCTGTTACGCACCAGGTTGGCAGTTCCCCTGTTATGCAGCGTGGTGTGTGCTTCGGCTGTCTTTTTCCGCACTGAAAAATAGTTCCCACCCCAAAATGACCAGGTCAAGCTCTCCGTGTTGAGTTGCACATTTATTTGCACTCGATATGAATGCGCACTACACAGAAAGTAATTGGGAAAAGCATCGAGCAAATTAATTCCTTTTGGCCGAAATCTTTCGTTGGCGACTTTAGACTCCAGTCTAACGCGGAGTAGCTGCAGATACCGCGGCGGTCAGTGCTGACAGACTCGAACAATGGCTGGGTGACCAGGAAAACGCTTTCCACCACTTATTTTAGTCTCTGGACTGTGGGGAGATGCCCAAGTTTGACCTGGGGGTGGCATATCCCTTTAAAGGGCCCATATTACACTGTTGTCTGATCTATGTTATGTTGTTTCCTTATCAAAAACAGACCTGGAGCTGTGTTTTGTTTCATTCACATATGTTTAACACACAAACTTAGCACATTTAGGCTGAGTTCTTCTCTCAAACTGAAAACACAGTTCCACCTTGTGATGTCATGTGGTAATACAGGAAGTGCTCTGCTGTCTTTTTGTGTCTTTCATGCAACTTCATTAGAATTATTTGGAGAATTTCAGCCCTGGATTTGCCTCTCTACTAAAAAAAAGGTAAAAAGTCGCTACTATATGTGACTGAGTACGGCCAAACAGTCCCCAACTCGGGATTAGGGAATCCTAGATACACGCGTTTTTACTTTTTTTTTTTCAAAATTTGTGATTTGTGAGAATGTGCTAGTTGAGATCATGAAGAACCCACTCCATGTTTCAGATAACAGCGTTGGCTGCTTAAAAAGCATACATTTTGTCTGTGAAATTGGCTTGTTTTTCGGAAAGAATCGAGATCCATCCTACCGCTGCGGACCAATCACGTGACATTTGCGCTCTTTGTTTACTTTTTCAGCTGTGCTCAGCTTGTGAATATGTAGCTGCATTTCATAGGCTGCATTTGCATCCGTAACTTAAAAATCCTTAACTTTGATTGTAAATGCTACATAAGGAAATGTTGTAAATGCTCTCTGGAGCTCTCCGGAGCTCATGTACATGTACAGAATGCGATCGGATACTTTACTGGATATGTGATCCACGTACAACGAGGCAAACAACAGGCAAGTAAGTGTAAGAGCATGTTTACTTTATAGACTTTAAGACATGTTTAAATACTAATTCAGCTTTCGTGTGGCGATCATATTGAGCTGTGCTCTGTGCGGGACAGCGCTCTGCGGCTGTTGTGGCGACGCGGATCTCCATTCACAATGTGGCTAAGCTAATTCTAACGCTAGCATTGATACAAATGCGGGGGGCTCTCAAGTTTTGAAGTTTGGCTGGAGTGGTGCGAGTGAGATTGATAACTGGATAACTAACTCTTCTGAGCACAGAAGCGCTGTGAGCAGTGGCTAGAGTTTTGAATAGCTTAACACAATTTCAGCGTGAGAAATACCATGTGTGAGCGTGTGAACTCGTTGAAATGCATGTGTCACACTCTCAAAGTGTGAGACTTGAGAGCACTGAATGCGGTCAGCGCGAACAAGAACAAAAAAAAATCTAAAATCTAAAATCTGAAAGCAGTGCAATAGAATAAATAAATACCTATTTACAGATGTCCAAAAATGTGCAGTGTGCATCAAAAATGTGCAATGGAAGATACAGCAGTGAAATGGTAATGTGCAATAGAATGTGCATTGAAAGTAAAGATAAAAATAAATGTGCAGCAGTAGGGGATCTGCAGGGTCTTGCAGTGGTGCTTGTATTGCAGTCAAGCATTTACCACGGCAATGATGATGGTGTGCGAAAAGATGTACATGTACCACTGTTTGTACCTCATGTGCAACTTGTGCTTGGCTGTGAAGGAATCCAGCAAGTCGATCCCACCCATGAATTTATTGTACATCTTCACAAGTGATGGTCTTCTCACTTCAGTGAAGGACTTGGTGGATTTGTTCCACCGTGCAGCCTTGTCGACTGGGTTTGGGTCATCAAAAGTGGAGAGAAGTGTGACTGACCGGTTATGATACCACCTCACCGCACAGATGTTGTGTTCTTCCGACACTCTGAAGTCAAAGCTTCCTCTTCCTTGTTTTTTCAGCTCCTTCTCTTCTGCTAACCTGAGGCTTGGCACACGCCCAGGACGAACAGTGCCAACAAAGTGTATGCCACACTCGAGCAGTTTAACAAACAGAGGCACAGAGGTGAAAAAGTTGTCTGCATACACATTGTAGTTTTGCCCTGTAGGTAGTGTTGATGCGAGCTTCATGACCGTATCTCCTGATATGCCAAGCTCAGACCTAGCAGGCTTACCCTGCACACTCCCTTGGTACTAACCTGTACCTCACTGTCCTCAAACGAGTGGCCCGTGGCTTTAAGGTGGAGATGTACGGCAGACTGAAGTCCACTCTGGCTCTCCCGTCTGTGTTGGTACATCCGCTTGTGAACAGCCACTTCACAAAGGTTAGGGATTCTCTGTGTAAAAGGTGCACCCTTTGTAACCCAGTGTTGCGTTTTTGCAACATTTACATAAATCACTCTAAATCATGTGTATTATACTTTTTTAAAAATATATTTAACTTTTCTAACACTAAATATGTTATGAATGAAAGAAAAAATATTACAGATTGTATACTGACTTTTAGATTGGTTCAAATTGATCCAGAAAAGAGAGCTGGGTGGTCAGTATAAGGCAGCTGTGTCGTTTGACTTTGGAATGTGATATTCCCTCCAATATTAAAACTTTCCTCCAAAAATGTTGTATGATGCAGTGCAGAGTGTGGGGTGCTGGGAAATGCAGTTTTTGTTACATTCAGTCAGTGTGAAGCACTACTAGACAGCTTTAAGTAAATGTTGCAATTCTGCAACTGTGGGTCTCAGAGGGTTAACTTGCATATCTCTGGTGACACCAATAGATTTGTAGAGGTGATGCCACTCACACACAATATGTTGTATTGTTGCCAAAGAACATGCATTTTGTGTGTGAGTGGCATCACCTCTCACACACAGTAATCTTGCACTATTAGTTTGTCTACATCTCCAAAGCTCAAAATGCTCTGTTCCACCTTGCACCTGCACTGTGTCCTGCCGGAAAAAGCTACATCAAGTAGTCAGAGCAGCGAAGAGAATCATGGGTGTCTCTCTCCCCTCCCTGCAGGACATCTACCGCACCCGCCTCACCTGCAAAGCCTTCTGGGTGATCCCACCCACCCATCCAACTGCCTCTTGCTTCAGGGCAAAGACCAGCAGACTGAAAGACAGCTTCATCCACCAAGCTGTCAGGATGCTGAACTCTCCCTGCCCTGCCCTCACTCCCCCAATGACACTGCTGCTTAAATGACACTTAAATGACACTGACATTGCTGCTTAAATGACACCATTTGAGCTTTATTACGCTACACATTGTGTGTTTTACTTATTTACTTATTTGTATTATATACTTTTGTACTTTTGCTACAGGTATATGTGATGTTTTAGTCATGGTGTTTATTGTCTTGTTTATCAGATGTTTTATGTTCACTGTGGGCCTAGGGAGCGCTGCAATTTCAAATCCTGTGTTTGCAACCTGTGCAATAACGCTGACTTTGAACTTTGAACTTTGATGTCATGAAGTGGTAGGTTTCAAGTGGCAGAATTGAAAATAAAGCTGACTTTGATCTTTTTGATCCCTGTAAAGGAAGTGCTGAACAGGAGACTGTTCCAGGTAGAGCTCTCTGCCTCTCATTCAAACTAACACCGTAAAGAGAGGTAGACCTTCAGTGGATGAGGAAAGATTACCACTAAGTGCTAAAAAGATAATGTACAACACTCCGCCTCCTGATGTCCGAAAGAGCAGCACTGGACACTTTCCTCATAAAGATGAAAAAAGAGGCTGGTGCAGGTAAGAGCGGACACACATCCACCTCTTGCATGGAGTGCGATGTCCACTGTGCTTCAGTTTCATATTTGATGAGTGACATGATAAAGAGAAGAGTCCTGCAGCACATCATTTAATGTTCTTGTTCATATACAGTACAGGATTGTTGTATTAAATATAAGTTTTGAGTTTTAAAAAAAAGTTCAAAACATTCTCATGTCCACTTAGTGATGTTCTGTATATATATATTTTTTTAAGTCATTTTAAAATATGTTATGATTTTATGGAGTGAGCAAAAACTAATACAAAGTTGGCTTTTATTAAATGTGAAGTTGTAATATTGGTGACCACTAAAGCCCAGTGTTGCAATTTTGCAACATTTACACAGATTCCTCACAAAAAAGAAAAGAGATAAAACTAATTATTTTCTGCATTAGATGCTTAGGAAAAACATGTTAAAGAGGTTTAAAAAAAAATGTCATCCAGGAAATGAATGCTTGGGTCTCAGAGGGTTAAAGCAATACTGTGGAACATTCTAAGCAAAGGTATCAGGTATCACAGAAATGTACCTCCAATTATATATGTTCAAATGATGTGTGTGGATACAAAGCAAAATATATAGTCTTCATAAAGCAAGCTCAAGAATTACTGTGTTAATCCCAGATCTAGAAAAAGGTAAAATAGCGTGGTTGCTGTAATGGAGTAATTATGCCCATGTTCTGAACAGCTTGCAAACAAAAACAAGCAAAGTTTCATTGGTTTTCTACAAGGGGTAATAAATGTCCCTCTGAGTTCTACACAAGCAAATGAACAAAATGAATTCACCAAACCTGGAAATGCAGCTCTGGCCCATTTTGAGCTGTTTGCAGATTCCTTTCACTCGCGTTCTCCACTCCTCCGCACAGGCTCACTCCGTAACTGTATTTACCTCATTATTCTGACATAAGAACCTGGGCTTTGACAAATTCTCCCGAAAAAGTAAAAATTGTGACATTCTATAAATTAGAAGTAATGAGGGTGTTATTTACCATGCTTAGTATCGGTCAAAAACTTTTACCTCCTGTATATAGCTATATTAAAACTGTTTAGGTAACATATAATGACTACACTTTTAATACCCTTTATAGTAGCCATAACAAAGATTTAATTCAAAATGAACAAATAAAGTGCACTGTGTAACTTTCCTGATGGAGGATCCGCCACCTGCTTGTTTCCATTGAGATGTTATTGCTTTTTAACGTTCCACCGTATTGGCATTTCATTTCCATAGGGATAAGGAGGTCAAGTTACAGGCCTAATCTGTGGAGAGGCGAATATACTCACAGTAAGAATGAATGTTTTTCAAGGTACTTTTGACACCTCTAATTTAATACATGCAAGAGACATACGTATAATGTGGATCATTTAATACAGAACAATAATATCTTCATAGAGACATTACAAAAGTTACTGTAGTATCTGTTTTACCATTTGAACCTTGAGAACCATACAGCCCCTTTAAGTGAGTTATGAGGGGCATTCTAATGTGTCATGGTGGCCCGAGAGACCCCTTAATTCTAAGAACATATGGAAATATTTAAGTCTGTATCTTGGACATATAGAAGTAGTCAGATTACAGTGGGATGTTGTATAGAAAGTTGTATATATATATGTGGGAAAATCCTTTGTATGAGGTGTTTTCCTTTGGCTTTGAGGCGCCCGGACCCTCTGTCTGTAACTGGCTTATACTCTGTTTTTGTAATAAATAGTATTCACACTAGCAGCCGCAGGTGAGAAAGGACATTACACAGTGCGCCTTTAACTGCCAACCATAGACTGTATAAAGAAGTGAGTGTGACATCACCCATGTAAAATGAAACTCATGAGGGTAGCGGTTATAGGGGTGAAATTGGAACCAATTTCCATATTAGGACTAGGAATTTATTAACAGACAAAATATATATATGTAGAGCAGGTTAAAGATCCCATGACATGGTACTTCTTGATGCTTTTATATGGCTCCTTAATGGTTCCCTAATACTGTAAATAAATCCTTCTTCAAAATCAACACTCAGTGCATGAGAAACAGAGATAAGATGAGAAAGAGTCATAAATATCTCTCTCAAACTCTTTATTCTGGGCGTTGTTGCTTGAATGCAAATGAGGAGAAAAGAGATGGCCAATAGTAGAGGGTGGGGGCGTGGCCAAACTCTCCGCTCAGAGCTCAGAGCCCACAGCTGATCCATTTTCTTGTTTTTGCACGGGGGAGAGATTTGAAGCGTTCCATTGAAAAATAAACACATTTCCACATAAAATTAAATTAAACCACTGCTGTTCAAAGGTCCAGAGGCTCAGATAAAGGACTTTCGAGCCTAGAAACACTCGGACGTGCCTCCAGGCAAATAAAAAAATGCATTTTGCATTGCCTAGCGCATTCGCAGTCCAAACTCTCTGGGCGTGAGTTACAGAGACGCTGAGTACAGACAGACGGGGGTGGAACTGCATTTGCATTTCTTTTTTCGATCTGACGTCAATAAGGTGCCTTGTTCAAAATCGCCCGTTTGAGCTCCGATTTTTTGTAATGCAGAAAAGGATCGCAAATGCTCAGTTTAGACATTTCACAACTTTTAACCATGGGGGGGGGGGCCTAAACAGGGTGGGGGAGCTCACATTAACGTTCAAAAACTTCAGAAAGTGAAAATTTCATGCCATGGGACCTTTAAGACGAACATTTTAGGACCTAAATGAGGAGCCTGACACCAGTTACATTAATTAAACTCAATTTTTTTACACATATTGTCATATTACAGTGCAAATTGGTGTAAAGTTGCTGGAGTTTAACCAAAGTGCCCAATAGGTCACAGAGTCCACTTTAAAGCTGTTGAGAGGTTCTCCAACATGCCCCTCAGGACCTGTTCAACAACACTCAGGTTTAAAGAGAGAGGGAGAAAGAGCGAGTGAGGGAGAGAAGGAAGAGAGGCAGAGAGTGGTAGAGAGAAAGAGAGAGAGAAAGGGGAAGGGAGAAACGGGGGTGAAGAGAGAGAGGGAAAGACAGAAAGAGAGAGACAGAGGGAGGTAGAGAAGGAGAGGGCAAGCAGAGGGAGAGAGATAGAGAAAGAGAGATAGGCTACCGATACAATCACTGAGGATGAAAGACTGAGGATGTCATGATGCAGCGAAAAAGTGGCAGAGCCTAAAAATGTCTGAAACTACAGCTAACAAGACAGAAGCTAAATCTGGGTCAATACTTTAGGGAAGAAGAACAACTGAACAGTAATAACCAAAAGTAAGAATCAATCAACAACTCAGCAAATCTGGACTTCAGAAAGAAAACTAGCTATTGGGCTCAAATCTGGTGAGGTTTTTATAGTTTAAAGGTCCTATATTACGCAAAATGTACTTTTGAGCTTTAAGCCATGTTAGAATGTTGTTACCTCATCAAAAATATAAGCTAAGCTGTATTTTTGCTTCATTCGCACTTCTGTTCCATTTTGTGATGTCGTGAAGTGGTGGTTTTCAAGTTTACAGCTAACTTTTACCTTTTGTGAGTTCCAGAATTCCAGAGATGAAATGATCCAAATCATTCCAGTGTATGGGAGTGGAGTATGGAGTGTTTTCTAAATATGCAGGAATTATTTGTTAAACATATGTGAATGAAACAACAAAATATTATAACATAGATCAGAAAATAGCATAATATGGGCCCTTTATGGTGTCTCCCTTCAAATAAAGACTAAACTAAACCAGGAAAAATGGTTCTTGGTGTAATGAACCCTGCTCTCATAATGGGAACAGTCAGTATTCTGAGAAGGGCACCTTGGAACATAGAAAATTGTGATACACGAATTGGTTAACAACACCTGACAACCAAGACTCACAATGTAATGAATGCATCAATAATATTATATTAAAGGGGCTGAAATGCTGAATATGTCTTCAGCAAATCGACAGCAAATCAAAAGCAGAGCATATGTGTCTCTCTGTGTACTAAAGGCATGCTGTGCAAACTCAGCTTAGCTTTCTTGGATGTATTTCACTCAACGTTTTTTTTAAACGAACATGACCTTTAATTTGGTCTATAGGAGCCACATGTTTCTCCATGGAGATAGACACATTTAAGTTACCTGGCCAGCCAAATGATATCTCTCTGTATTTGCTATACAGCGAGATACCATTTGGACACCCTCGCTCCACCCTCGCTCACCCGGTTAACAACGGACTCCGCGATTCTGATTTGTTCAAAGATGGTGACGTCAGTGCACCCGGCTTTGCCCGCAACGTCACTCTTAGGCAGCGGAAGTTCCTCCTCAGTTTTGAATCAAGATGGCGCATCGGAGAACTGAACGTCACTTCCATTCAGCTGTAAAATTGGTCTTAAATTACCTAAAACACATCGATTCCTTAAAACCACAGCAGCTGACAGCTCTAGAGGCCTTTCTTTTCTTTCTTTTCTTTTGTTTGATTGGTTCACGTCGCTGTGCGTTAACTGTTCTCTGATTGGTTCACTTAGCTGTCTGTCTACCAAGCATTACCAGACTCGCCGCTGGTACAGCGATGAGTCATGGATTCTTCCAGGCAAACATTTAAGGCCATAATGTGAAAACATTCCAGACAAAGCAATAACATCTCTTTGGAGACAAGAAGATGGCCAGAAAGGTTACACAGTGTGCCTTTAATGTTTATCTGCTGCATTCAGTGGCTATGCAGTAGGTTTTGCTGACTCACCATACAGAATATATCATTCAAATCCACCTCTCCCTATATCACTCATAAAAAGTACACTGACTCTATTGACTTAATGCAAACTGTCTGTGATTCTACTTTGCAGGCCGGCCTCGTCTCTTTACAGGAAATAGATGTTTTTCTTGTGCTCTGGAACAACTTTGTGTCTTCCTTTAGGCCATTCCACGTTAGATCTTATTGATTGACCTTCATGCTCACATTTCCACATTGCTGCAAGGGCCAGATGGAATTAGTTCATGCAGACAAAAAGAAAACTCAAAGTGTTGTATGCTTCAGCAGTTTCCTGGATTTAAAACTAGAATCGATCATGTTTTTATTAGGGTATGAGAGGTTGTAGACTGGCCAACTCAGATATTTACATAAAGCTCCTGTATGTGTAATGCAGGTAACTAATTATATCATTTACCAATATTTTAATAACAGTTGTAAGAAATCGGTAATCCATTAAAATCTTGAAGATATATAGATATATACAAAAGATAAGGAACTGGTTATTGTCCCCCCAGTACCTGTGTGAGATTTTAAGTATAAGAGAACAAGACATTTTTGCATAATTTGTGTAAATATTTTAGAATAGATAGGGGATACTCTATGGGATATTATGATAAATAAGGTCGTGGCAATACATTTCACTTGGGGATGACTGGAGGTAAATTTGAGGGGTTTTTTTTTTCTATGGTCGATCACAGTTTTCAATTCAGATACAGGAGTCTAGCACCAAATTCTAGGCCCATAGGTACAAATCATATTGGTAGGCCCTTACTGCATGTTGCCTAATGAAACATGCACAGTAAAGGGCCCCTCCCTGCACTGGTAAACAGTACCCGACCACGTTATCCCTCTAAACTCCTCCCCCAAATCCTCCCCCAAAACCTCATTCTACTGACAGAGGATTGACTAACATTTCCATCAAAAAGCCCAAAACATACAGTATCATTGATAATTTTAGATGATTGGGTCTTGATTTGAGATAAAAAAAATTAATATATTACCCAGTCATACCGTGGTGCATTTTACAAGATACATGACATTTGCTATAAACAAAATATATTTCTTTTCTCTCTGAATCACAGTCTTATTACAGCCATTAAAACATAGTCATAGCCTGGTTTATTTGATGCTGCAGTGCCCGATCTGCAGCTAGGACCCATAATGGAATCAATATAGGTTATATAACATAGAGTAAACAGAGCTATCCCATCCTCTGGCCAATGCATTAAAGAAGTGGACACTGCATGATAAAAATCTAAAGGCTGCAGCTTCCTCTAACAAGCTTTCCTGGCTCTGAAAGCAAATCAATACAGACCTAGTGTGTTCTCTTTCTTATTTATTCTGTCCTCTTTGGGTAGGTTTGTGCATTTCCACTTTTACAGTCGTAGAATGGCTCTGGTTACATTGCATTTCTTCAGTTTGTAATCAAAGACAGCAGTTTTCCAGATTTCTTATGACCAGGAGCTCTGAATTAGCTGCCAGTGCTGCCACCTTCATGTCAACTTGAATCAAAGTGCTGTGAGGCCTGAGGTAATAGGAGTTTTCCATTATAGTATGACCTTAACATTATAGAGGCTATGGCACCCTGCACAACATGAGCTTATGTAGTATGAAGAGAAAGTAAAAAGAAATGTATAATAAGTAATAAAGATAGTATAAATAGAAAAATAATGTTTGCCACAATTGGAAAGATATACTGTAATGAGTGGACCTTTATATGGTTTGCATTTATATTACATTTTTAGTCCAAAATCCATGGATCCATTAGGCCTTCTTACCATGCACAAGCTGTTCTTTGTCTTAGTCCCACTCCCATCTTCCTAGAGTACTTCATTCAATGATTTTTGCTATAGCCAAAAATCACAGCAGCTGTCCCCTACAGGGCTTACGTAGATTTATTTAACCAATGTAAAATCCAATTATGAAACAGTCAGTGGTCAATAAAAGACAAATGGATTAAATAACATTTGTCTTCTCAGACCCTCCTCCAAGGTAATGGAAAAAGTAGTAAAAAGAGAAACTGAGGAGTACTGCAGAGAAAGATAGATATACTTATATGGATGTATGGGCTATAGATGTGACCAGGACATTTCACATGACTCCTCAAACCCACTCCCACCAGTGCACTCTTTTGTGTCTTTGGGCAAGACACTTCACCTTCCCTTTGCATGAATGCAGTGTGTGGTTGGTGGTGGCTGAAGAGGCAGATGGCGCAGATTGGTAATCTTGCTTCTATCAGTTGACCCCAAGGCAGCTGTGACTACACGAAAATACCTTATTACCAACAAATGTGGAGTGAATGAATAATGACTACATTTTAGCGCTTTGAGAGGCTTGTAGAGTTTGTAAAACAAGTGTAACCCATTATTGCATTGAGAAAGTTTCTCGTACCTCAGACCAAAGAAATCACTCGATAGCTTGATTATTAAATTGTGAGCTGACTTAATATATAATAATATATATGATAAAAGGAGAAGTTCAATTTGTCAACTGGACAAAGTTTATTTGGTCGAAAACGTTTCGCCGCTCATCCGAGAGGCTTCGTCTGGTTCGTTCTGGTTCGAGTGCTGGTTAGACACTGCTTATATCTCGCTGCAGTGTCTAACCAGCACTCGAACCAGAACTGACGAAGCCTCTCAGATGAGCGGCAAAACTTTTTCAACCAAATAAACTTTGTCCAGTTGACAAATTGAACTTCTCCTTTTATCATGGATTCTACCTGGACGACTGAGGGATTCTTCACGCATAATAATATATAGCACAAACTTTCTCTGAACAGGACTATGCTGTACCATTTGTCATTGTACAGCAGGTCCATTGGGGGTCATGACATTTCACTCAAAGGTGAAGAGCAAATAGCATGTGAAAAAGAGCCCAATGATTGGTTTATTAGAGGCCTGTGTCCTGGACCAGCTCTGTGTGATGAATGGGAGCTGACGTGTCCTTTTACCCACTGTCACATTAATGACGGAGTCTGCTCTGAGCTGGTGCTACAGAACGCCTCCTGCTACAGAAACATGCAACCAGGGGAGAGAGAGAAGAAAGGCAGGGAAATAAAGACAGAAGGACAGAAAGAGAGAGACAGAAAATCAGTGTTGTATAGTAACGAAGTAATAATACTTCACTACTGTACTTAAGTACATTTTGGGAGACTTTGTACTTTACTTGAGTTTTAAAAAAAATTATTACTTTTACTTTTACTTCACTACATTCCCGAATTTAATTGCATACTTTTACTCCGTTACATTTTCAATGTGCCGTTTAGTTACTCATTACAAAAAAAAAACCTCTACTGACTGAAGGAAGTCAGGACGTGCCTGGGCTTGTTCGCTACTTGCGCATGACAATCAGCCTACACCTGTTGGTTTCATGCAGCTAGTTTAATCAATCAACATCCCTGATGGAAGAGGAGACAGCATCCACGTCGGCTACAAATGAAGGGGGAGCTGACGATGAGCATCCCTGGCCGTACTTAAACACAATGTTCTCTACGCTGATATGAAGGATTCGTCCTATCGAATGAAGTGCCTCTTGTGCCTTCCAAGAAACGTGGAAATCCTATCTTACAGAAACTCCCCGTCCAACCTCAAGAAACACATCGAGGTACACTGCCTGACAAAAGTATTAGGACAATTGTGTATTTCTGAACTTTCATAAATAATGATAAAAAGACGTATTGGTAATGACAACAAATCAATTTATTGTTATATTAAAGCACATTTCATCATGTGTAAAGGCATACTATTGCAAAAATGGGGGCTCATCGCAGTGTAGCTCTAACTCAACCTGGTCTAAACCAGGACTAGACTAGGACTATGGTCCTAATACTTTTGTCAGGCAGTGTAAGTTCTAGATTAATGAAATTGTTAGTGTCTATTCCAATTTCAGTAACCATAGCATGACATTCTAGACACCGTTGTGAAACCTTGAGCATAACATGTAGAAATTAACTTTGTGTGACGTTGTTTCGGTTACACAAAGCGTATTTGATGATGTTGGAGCTAACAGGCTACCTAGCTTTTTCGGCTCAAGGGTGCCTACAGGCATAGCTGTAGGCTAAGTGTAGGCTAAGTGAATGAGAAAGGGCACACAAGTTCAAAAGGACAAAAAATAACATTAACATGTGCCTACTTTTAAAAATTTAAACAAGCGCTGTGTGTTTGTGCTATTTAAGTAACAAAGTGAGGGTTAGCTTCAGACTGCCTTTGCTTGATACTTTTACTTGTACTTTTAATTACATTACTTGAGTACATTTATTTTTACATTACTTGTCGTACTTAAGTACAAGAAGTTCCAGATACTTTAAGACTTTTACTCAAGTAACATTTCAGTCAGTGATTTTGACTTTTACCAAAGTCATTTTTGGGAGGGGCACCTATACTTTTACTTGAGTTTGATTTTCCAGTACTTTATACAACACTGCAGAAAATAGGAGAGAGAGCGAGAAGGAAGAGGGTGGTTGAGGGACAGAGGAAGAGCGATAGAGAGGAAAGGGAAAGAAAGAGGGGGCAGATAGGGAACGGAACAGAAAGATAGAGAAGAAAGGTATGAAATCAAGGGTAGAGACAGAGAGAAGGCCAGAGAAGAGGAGAGAGAGAGAGAGAGAGAGAGGCAAGAGAGGAGGAGTGAGGAGGAGAGTCTGAGTAGGGGGAGACAGAAAGAAGAGGAGAGGGATAGAAAGAAAGAGAGGTGAGAGAGAGGAAGAGTGAGGGAAAGGGCTTGAAAGGAGGCAGAGGGGGGAGTAAGAAAGGTTCACAAAGAATGATGAAGACAACACAACACACATTAGACAAGGAAAATATGTCTGGATGTGAACTGATGTTGTAACATTTTGGAATTTGTGGGCATATTGTTAATAAATGCGGAAAACTCTGGAAATATTCAGGGATGCTGATGGAAGATAATTTGTTCCATCAGATTTTGAATTTTAACTACCGCTGAATTTCTCACTTTGAATTTTTTAACTTTGAAAAAGATGTTTGAATGTGTTTTTATTCTGAATTTTAGTTGCTGAAATGAATGCAAATTTTACTTTGTGAGGGCTTGAAAATATTTGTGCTGAATATTGGTGAATTTTAAGCACTGAAAATGTACTCTTAAAAATTCAGCAACTAAAATTCTGAATAAAATTAATTCAAACATGTTTTTTCAGAGTTTAAACACAATTAAAGTGAGAAATTTAACGGGATTTAAAATTCAAAATCTGATGACATAAATGATCATCCATAATGCTGCCAGACTTTATACCTGACACCCATGTTCAAGCCAAACCTCGGTCCTCGCGAGAATAACGCGATACTCCGCACTGACCGCGTGGGCAAATACGCCCACTGCGCATGCTCAGTCCAGCTGTTACGGAAAACTGCTAAAATGTCTTTGACGAGGTAAATTCTACAAGGCCTTTATTCGTTTTTTAAATCACAATTTATTCAGGCTTTATTTTAAATAGCGATTCTACTGTAGGATTGTTTGTACTGTATTATCCTGAACATTCAGATTGCTTAGACATCGTGTTATTATGTGTCTCCAAAGCTAAAGCTTAGCATTAGCATTAGCAAGTTAGCTTCGTACCACAGCGTTGCGATCGGCGCTAACCTCCACGGCAGGGGTTCTTAATTTTTTTCATCTGGGGCCCGGCTTTTTCAGTAGAAAATAACCCGGGGCCCAATCTGATATTAAATGAAATATATTTAACTGAATTTGGGGCCCTGGAGGAGGTGGTCGCGGTCCTCCGTTGGGCCCCGGCTCCATGGTTCAGGATGTGCTCTCCGGTTATTGTGCTTATAAATGTTAGAGGTTATTATTGTAGTTTAACGTTCCAACTTAACAATCAGTTTTGAATATTAATTACTCCTTAAGAATACCATAGTCAAAATGAAAAGGTAATTAGGAATCCTGTTCTGTGTTAAAATGCAAAATCGGTGATGCTAATATCTGATCGTTGCTATTTGGTTTGTTTAGCTTTTTACCGGCTCCCACGCAGCTGTCCCAGGACCAGCTGGAGGCCGAGGAGAGGCAGCGGACTCAGAAGTCCTACTCCACTGCCCTGGTCTCGTCCCGTAGAGAGCCACCCCCGTACAGGCACCGGAAAGGCTGGGTCCCCCGTGCACAGGAGGTAACTATAACATGCATATTTAACTGTAGAGTACGGTGATCTCCTTTCTCAGATCAGCAGAAGCTTGTATACCTATACTGAGAAAATGTTTTTCTCCAATATCCCAAGGGAAAATACTACCAGAACTTTTTATGTCACTGGATATATTTGGATATATTTATCAAACCAAATGGAGTTTGACAGTAGTCCCTTTGATTTAGCGATTCAAAACAGTGTTGTTTGCCTTCAAATTTCTTTTCTCTGTGCTATTGGCATAAGTAAAGATCAAATCTGGCTTTTATCATTTAAGGCTTTTATCCAAAATCAAATCCTTTTTATCTTTTAAATCTTTCGAACAAGTCGTGCACGCTTTTATCTCTTCTCGTTTAGACTACTGTAATGCACTTTTCTCTGGCATTAGCCACCATGCACTTTCTCGTCTACAGCTAGTCCAAAACTCCGCTGCGCGCCTTTTAACCGGTACCAAAAAACGAAAGCACATAACTCCGATTTTAGCATCTTTGCACTGGCTCCCCGTTCGTTTTAGAGTTGATTTTAAAATTTTATTGTTTGTTTTTAAAGCTTTGAATGGACTGGCCCCGGATTACATCTCGGACCTCATCCAGATTTACACCCCTGCCCGCGCTCTGAGGTCCGAGGGCCAGCTCCAACTCGTGGTTCCTAAGACGAGACTTAAAACCAGAGGAGACAGAGCCTTTTCTGTGGCTGGACCAAAGCTGTGGAACGCTCTGCCTCCTCACATCAAAACAGTTCCCACTGTGGAGTGTTTTAAGTCTCGTCTTAAGACCCACTTTTATTCTCTGGCTTTTAATCCCACATGAGTTGTGTGGTCCTCTGTGTTTTTATTGTTTTTAGTTATTTTATTATTATCAGTTTATTTATTGCTTTTTTTAGTAATGTTTTTATAATTGCTTTTGTTTTTAGTGATTGTATTATTAGCACTTTATTTATTGCTATTTTAGTAATGTTATTAAGTTCTATTGATTTTATGTGCAGCACTTTGGAAACTGTCTCTGTTTATAAAATGTGCTATAGAAATAAAGTTGGATTGGATTGGATTGGAAAGATAAATTCAAAGAATTACTAAATGATTTGCAAGATTTGGCCCCATTAACCTACACATAAGACTACAGGCCTATAGTATAAGCATTTGATGTTGTGAGCTGAATAAATAGCTGTAAAAGAACAGCTCACTTATGGTTAAATTCACTTGTGCCTTTAGGATTTTGGAGATGGAGGTGCTTTCCCAGAGATCCATGTGGCCCAGTTTCCCCTGGAGATGGGTCGCAAGAAAAAGACGTCGAATGCCCTTGCGGTTCAAGTGGACGCAGAGGGGAAGATTAAGTATGATGCTATCGCAAGACAAGGACAGAGCAAAGACAAAGTGGTGTTCAGTAAATACACAGACCTGCTCCCCAAAGAAGTGCTGAATGAAGAAGCTTCAGAACTACAGAAACCAGATGAGGAGGCCATACAAGAGGCAAGACCTGCATGAATCAGTCAGGATTTGGTCGTGGTTAATGCTTCATCTAAAATTCTACTTCATTTTCTACATATTTGTTTTGCAGTTGACAGAGAAGACCCGTGATGCCCTGAGCAAAGCTGTGTCCCAAAAGATTGCTGCTGCTATGCCTGTTAGAGCAGCGGACAAGCTAGCCCCCGCACAGTACATCAGGTATCTTATCATTATCAATTTCCCTATTTTTTATTTATTTATTTTTTTTAAAGGTCCCATGGCATGAAATTTTCACTTTCTGAGGTTTTTGAACATTAATGTGAGCTCCCCTACCCTGTTTAGCCCCCCGGCTAAAAGTTGTGAAATGTCTAAACTGAGCATTTGTGGTCCTTTTCTGCATTACACAAAACCAGTGTTGAAACGGGCGAGTTCGGACAAGGCACCTTTTTGACGTCAGATCAGCAAATGCAGCTCCAGCCCCTCCCTCTGTCTCCGCTCAGCGTCCATGTATATCCCGCCCATAGAGTTTCGACTGTGAATGCGCTACAATGCGAAATGCATTTTTTTTATTTGCCTGGAGGCACGTCCGAGTGTTTCTAGGCTCGCAAGTCCCTTACCCGACCCTCTGGACCTCTGAAATACCAGTGGTTTAATTTCATTTTCTGTGTAAATATGCTTTTTTTCATTGCAGTCTCCCATCTGTCTTTCTGTGTTAAACACGGAAGCGAGCAGACAGCGGTGCAGAGCTGCGCTTCCAGCGGGGGAACCCCCCCCCCCGCTCCTTAGCCAATCTCTCTGTCCTTCTCATTTGCATTGAAGCAGCAACACCCAGAATAAAGCATTTTAGACACATATCTAGCCTCATGAAGACTGTCAGAGTCATATCTCATGCAGTGAGTGTTGATTTTGAAGAAGGATTCATTTACAGTATTAGGGAACCATTAAGGAGCCATATAAAAGCATCAAGAAGTACCATGTCATGGGACCTTTAACCAAACAAAGCGTAATGGGGTGAAAAAAATAATAATAATACAATTGGTGTTATGATGTTACATTCTAATACTTTGCCTGAAACAATCTCATAAATCAGCATGACAGCTGTAAATATAATGAGTTCTCTCAGTATTGTATTGGCTCTTATGACGGCAATAAGTTTCAATTTCTGCATACAGGAGAACTGCATTAAACTGTCCCATTAATTTTTTCGTCTGTAGATACACCCCATCTCAACAAGGTGTGGCCTTTAATTCAGGGGCCAAACAAAGAGTGATTCGGATGGTGGAGATGCAGAAAGACCCAATGGAACCTCCACGATTCAAGTATGCAACTTGTTTTGTTATGCTTTTATGATATGTATTTTTTATTATTTTTACATGGCACTGTTCATCATTCATAATTTGACTAATCTCAATGTATCTTTTTTGTGGTTTAGGATTAACAAAAAGATTCCCAGAGGACCTCCTTCACCTCCTGCCCCTGTTATGCACTCTCCAAGCAGAAAGGTATTATAGATTTTTGCTAGTGCCACAATTTTCTCAATTTATTGTTATACTCTAATTTTCAATAATTGTCTTCTAGATGACCGTAAAGGAACAGCAAGAGTGGAAGATACCTCCATGTATTTCAAACTGGAAGAATGCAAAGGTATGAAATTGAATACCAGTATTTGCATGAATTAATTTATCTTTCATATTTACAAAAACATTTTTTTTAAAAAACATCTTTTTAATTACCGTTCTCATTCATAGGGTTATACAATTCCACTGGACAAGCGTCTGGCAGCTGATGGCAGGGGGCTTCAGACTGTACATATTAATGAAAACTTTGCTAAACTGGCTGAGGCTCTTTACATTGCTGATAGAAAGGTACTACAATGCATTTTATTAACTACAAGCACATATGAAATTTTGTTTGTCTTTGTATTAACAGTTTTTGTTGTGTGCTTACAGGCCAGAGAAGCTGTGGAGATGAGAGCGCAGGTGGAGAAGAAGATGGCACAAAAAGAGAAGGAGAAGAAGGAGGAGAAACTCAGGGAGCTGGCTCAGATGGCCCGAGATCGCAGAGCCGGCATTAAGAGCCATGGAGACAAAGGTAAGGCTTATTCAGTTTTAACCACACACATTTTACACAACTGAATACCTCCACTTAAACTTAGCCAGGTCATATCATAATCAACATTACACGTGTCTACTGTGAACTGGATGTAGTGTGTATTTCAGGGATGAAAGACTTCTGCTTTTTGGCGGATTTCTGCTTTTTTGTCAGCCGCCAGGGTCATTTTTTTTATATCAGTGCAAATCCATTGAGAAACATTTTGGGTGTATATGTATAGTTGTGTTTAGGGTCGCCAACCGTCCCTTGAAAAACGGAATCGTCCCGTATTCAGAAACAAAAGTACACGTCCTGTATTGAGCTGAATATGGACGCACCTTGTCCTGTATTACCGTGTGAATCAAAAACAGTATCTAAAACAGGGTGCCCAATGCAGTACATCGATAGCAATTTACCAGTTAATCGCCAAGGTAGTGTGGGTAGTGACACTTGGTCTCGACGGTCTTGGTCTCGAGATGATTGCGATCATATTTCATTACGGCCGCTGTCGTTAGCAATAAACTTTCTCACTGCAGCGGAGCCTGCGCGCTCGTCTGGACCATGTGGACACCACACGCGCACGCAGCTTGTACCTGTGCATCACAGAGCAGGTTACACTTTATTAGAACATCCTACCTGTCCGTCCGCTTCACATTAGTGTGCCACTCCTCGCCTTTTCACGCTCTCCCTCCTCCTGTTCATAGTGCACACACGGGCTCCTCTTCAATGCGCTCTGATTAAAAATACAAGGATGAAACGGAAGCAAAAACTAATCTCAATTTATGTTAGTGTCTGCACAGAGCAGGCCTACAGCACAGAACAGGCCTATGTGGTTGAATTTTGCCTAATAAAAGTGCACAAATGCATCTGTTTGTCACGACATGCGTTTGGTAAATGTGCAGAGGCTGATAAATACCACTGCAAAACCAGTAAGAATGTGACTCCAGGGAGGAAGTTGATAAAACAGTTAAAAAAAAAAAAAAAAAAAATCAAAGAAAGGGTCCTCAAACTGTGGGTGAGGGTCCAGAAACGGGACACTGAGTTTTTAAGTGCAGTACAGTTTGCTTGGCTTATTTTGAGATTAAAATTAACATTTATCAGATGAAATGGAGATAGATTTATGAAAATGTATTTATGTAAGTCAGCCTTTTCCCACATGAATCATCAAGCCCTAAATTTTGTGAGAAGGTAGTGCAAAGTGGGGTCATCAAGAGGGGGAAAGGGAATTTTTCTCCCCAAAATGGGTGGTTAACGTCTTAGTTTTTATTGGCTGGAATGACCCCAGATTGCATCTCAGAGCATCTAGAGTTCAAAAATTTTGCGGGGGGGGGGGCATGCCCCCGGACCCCCCTACCTTTTCGGTGACTTCCAGCTTTTTTCATTACTGGTCACTTTTATCCCTGGTATTTGTATTTAAGACAAATGTACATTTATGAAAAAGATTTAGTTTTAAAGCCAAGAGGATAGAGGAGCATAACTGACTGGAGTAATTTCAACAGTTCTTCACCTTTGTCTTTTAACCGGTGTGAGGTGTTAATGGCAGAGCTCGTGTTTGAAATTCTCAAAATATTCTCATTCGTCCTGGGATTAACACTTGAGATTTTGAGTTCTCTTCAATGTCAAGCATACATTTCTCTTCAGATGAAATTTTGTTAAAGAATGTGCCTTTTCTGGTACTTTGTAATTAGGGACCGAGCCCGAAGGGGGACGAGGTCCCTATTGTTGTTGCTTTGTTTCCGTATTATTATTATTTTTCATGTTCGCACACGCTGGGGCAATTTTGAGCATGTTCCCATGCTTCAAAACAAATGAAACTTTGCACGAGCATCACAAAGTGCGGCCAGTACGACCACAAAAAGTCCCGTCCCCGGTGACCCCCAGGAGCTCAATAGCGCCCCCTAGCGCCTTGTCTTTCGGGGCTCGCATACCGTTTAAGATGGGCGCACGAAATTCGGTAGGGACGTGTATCTCAATAAGTCGAACAAACGCCTCACTGCAATGTCATGGCCACGCCCAACAGGAAGTGAGATAATTGGCCTTTTGTGTGATTTTGGGGTATTTGACATAGAATGGAATTTGAAACACTTTAAATTTTGGTGATTTTCAAATGGGCGGTAATATGACGATACGGCGGATCGATACAAAAGCGCCACCAACAGGTCAATTATGAACAACACTCAAAATGCTTCTCCTCCCTCAATTTTGGTTACCTGGCCAGCCAAATGATATCTCTCTGTATTTCCTATACAGCGCGATACCATTTGGACACCCTCGCTCCACCCTCGCTCCTCCGGTTAAAAACGGACTCCGCGATTCTGATTCGTTCAAAGATGGTGACGTCAGTGCACCCGCCTTTGCCCGCAAAGTCACTCTTAGGCAGCGGAAGTTCCTCCTCAGTTTTGAATCAAGATGGCGCAATCTCTGATTGGTTCACTTAGCTGTCTGTCTACGCGCAACCGCAGCGCATTTTGGACCAAGCCTTACCAGACTCACTCGCTGGTACAGCGTTGAGTCATGGATTCTTCCAGGCAACAATTTTGGACCAATTTTGCTCAAATTTGGTACATAGCATCTTTGGACCGAGCCTCATCAGAAATATCGCTGGATTTTTTAAATATCTCTTATCGTTTTGTCATGACAGCCAATCAAACGCGTCTGTCCGAAAGCCGATCCACCCGATACTGACCTTTGTTGCTAGGCAACGCCCTGATCAAAGATCTTTGATCTTTATGTTCCTTTGATCTAATATAGCTGCAAGCAGCAATGTGGGGCCCAGCACCGAAGGTGCATGTAGGCCTCGGCATGTATTATTAAAATTCCTGCAACTTTGACCTTAACAGGGTCTAACAGGGTCTGTTAGCCAGGCTTCCCAGGCTCCCAGGCTTCCTATGAAGGGTTCCCAAGATATGAGCTCACTTTAAAAACTTGGTATCTCTGGGATCCTTAGGCGAAGACTGATCCAACGCACATCATCAAATTAGGCTGGTCTGGTAAAAAGTTGTGAAATTTGGCATGCACATTCCAGCCAGTCTCCTCATTACCCACAGCAATTTATAGGCCCCCACCCCAAACTCTCTAGCGCCACCAGCAGGTCAAAGTTGCAGGAATTTTCAGGTACATTTCTGTGTGTAACCTTTGAACCGTATGTCCAATATTCAAAAACTTGGTATCCCTGGACTCCTTGGGCGAAGCCGAATCCAACGCACCCTATCATGACATTTTCCGCCAGGGTAGATTTTCCGCCATTTAGAATTTTATGAAAAACACTCAAAATGCTTCTCCTCCCTCAATTTTTGGCCAATTTTGCTCAAATTTGGTACATAGCATCTTTGGACTGAACTTCATCAGAAATATCCCTTGATTTTTTGATATCTCTTATCATTTTGTCGTGACAGTTAATCAAACGCGTCCTAAAAGTTGCCAAACAGGAAGTGCGCCCATATCTCCGGAACCCTTCATAGGATTATTTTCAAACTTTTCACAGATAAGTTTGAAATAGCTACTACGTCCCTTATATTTGAATTATATTATTTTTATTTAAAGGGGTGTTATGCAACATTCAGTGCATAATCTGTTTCCTACCTGTCACCATGGAGATTTTATATCTTTGCCTGGATCATACAATAAAATCAATCAATAAAACCAACCAGTCAACGAATCAATCATTAAACTTGTTTATCTTTCATTTATTTAATTACAGTTCTGTTTATAGAAAATATATACTTTAAACTCCTGACCTCTTTTATACAAAGCAATAACATCTCCATGGTGACAAGTACGTGAAATATGACATAGGCACAGATTTATTTATTTTTTCATTTGTACCAAGATGACTACACAACTACAGAATTCTCCATGCATTTACTTCAGCCCCCCCCCCTCCCTCCCTCCCCCCCCAGACACTTGCTCCAGTTCCTCCAGGGGGATCCTGAGGCATTACCAGGCCAACTGAGAGACATCGTTCCTCCAGCATGCCCTAGGTCTTCTCCTGTGCCCTCCTCATGGAACACCTCCCCAGGGAGGAGGCCAGGAGTGTGGTAGACAAGGGAACTGTAAAATATGCACGGAAGCTGCTATCGCGCTTTCTATTAACATGACATTTTGTGCAGCTGAAAATACTTTGTATGCAGGCGTGGTGAATACCCCCCACCCCAGATTGGCCGCAGGTGCGAGGTCCCGACCAACGCCGCTTGCGGCTTTAATTAATGATGTGCTTGTTTTGATGTGGGCCATGATGGAATGTAACGAAGTGTTAGTAGTGAGGTACTGTTCTTGGGTGAAAGCACAGGTACTTTATTACTTAGGTGGATTTTTCATGTGGTACTTTTGCTTCAGTATCTGTATTTTTATTTAAGTGACAAAACTACCACTGGGGAGTCTATACAATGTTAACCTTTTTCTGTACATTGCTGGACTCAACGTGATGAATAAATACATAAAAAAGAGCTCATAAAAGTAGACTTTACATATGTCCTCTTTTAAATCCAGTCTTGTCTCTCCTCTAACTTATGCAAACTCTTTTTTTCCCCCTTCTGTGGCAGGTGGCGATGACGGCGAGTCCAGGGAGCGTGACGAGATCCGCTACGACAGACGGAAGGAGAGGCAGCACGACAGGAACATCTCCAGAGCAGCTCCCGATAAAAGGTGTCTGAACACGCTTTGTTCTTACCCCCCTAAATACTCCCCACTGAATAAGTCACACTAATGCCTAACAAAGGCCAGGTGCTGTTGGCACACACTCTTGTGAGAAGTTTTAGGTCCTTGGATAAGAGGGGGAGAAGATATTGTGATAAACCTTATTTCTTGAACAACAGAATGGCTTTAGGAAGGCCAAAGACCGTACTGTACTAATGATATGACTGATTTAATTGACTTAAAGGTGAGGGTTGCTTTGTCTATCGCGAGGGAGATGAGCAGGTTACAACACTATGGTGCATTACAGTTCAGATCTTTGGAGAATCACCCCTATTCACAGAAGGAATTATTGTATTTTTGAGCAATAGAAACATCCATAATGAATAAATGCTTGATGGCTCTGTTCAGTGTCATGCCATGGAATATTCCAGGGAAAGCAATAACATCTCCATGGAGACAACTACATAGCGGACCCTCAAAGACAGTCAAAGGAGTCTTTCTTTAGCAGTGGGTACATTTATTTATAATTTTAATGTGGCTCAAATACACTTTAATAAAAGTATTCTGCTGGTTTGAATTGCTAAAATGTGTGCGACAATTGACTGAGTTACTGCTGCCCTAAATCTGCAGTTCTCCTGAACTCACTCGGCTGCAGTCTTTTATTTTTTGGTCCCTTTAATTTCGAAATGGGGCTGTAATGTATGACTACAAAATTGAATTGGGTCCGTTTCTCAGTAGTGTGTTCAAGGCATTGCTAAACCCTGTTCTGAACTGAGAGTTCAACAAGTTGGATTAGGTATTTTAAAGGTGCATTGTGTAACTTTTTTGGTGGAGGGCCTTTCTCCATGGAGATGTTATTGCTTTTCCTGGAATGTTTCACAGTACGGTGTTAAGCCTTTCTGTTTTCATGGAGACCAAATCAGACCAAGTTACAGGTCAGATCTGTGGAGAGGCAACCCCGTTCAGTCAGAATGTCTGTTTTTCTAGGTATTTCTAAGCAATACAACCACCTGTAATTTAATAAATTTAAAGTAGAGAAGTTTAATGTCATACTCTGGAATATTCCAGACAGAGCAATGACATATCTATGGAAACAAGCTAGTGATGGACCTCACAACCCAAAAGTTACATAGTACATCTTCATCGATCTTTAAAATCAGTTTGTATTCTATAATATATTTTGTCAATGCTAATCCAAATTGTGTTTTGTCAGGTCAAAGCTGCAGAGAGATCAGGACAGAGACATCAGTGAACTCATCGCACTTGGAGTCCCCAATCCACGCACCTCCAGTGAAGTCCAGTACGACCAGCGGCTTTTCAACCAGAGCAAGGTCAGACCAATCATTTCAGTTATTTTTATTGTGCGTCTTAAAAATCAGTTTTTCAGTGGTTCTCAAACTTTCCACACCAAGTATCACCTAAGAATTAATTTGGCCTTATTAGTACCACCAAGTCTAAACCAATCTAATCTAAACCAAGTCTTAAATAGGACTACACTATTGCTATCCTAGGTCTAAAACAAGGACTAACCCAAAGGACAAAAGTGTGAACTCCAAATTCTCCAAAGTTTGAGAAACACTGCCACATTGAGCATCAGTATAACAGTAAACACAATAAATGATACCCAAAAGGATTTGGCAGAAAGACCTTATCCTATTCCCACGTCAACTACCACAATAATTTCAGTACTAAATTTATTCGTCTACCAGGTTCTTTAGCCCCTGACTTATTTTGGTAACATGTCTTTTCCTGTATGATTCCAGGGCATGGACAGTGGTTTTGCTGGTGGGGAGGATGAAACGTACAATGTTTATGACCAGCCATTTAGAGGCAACAAAAACATGGCGTCCAACATCTACAGACCGAGCAAGAACATCGACAAGGAAACGTACGCAGATGACCTGGACTCACTCATGCGCAGCAACAGGTACCACTCCTCAGTACTGCATAACCACTGAAATGCATGTGTGTGTATATCATGTTTATAGAGGCTAATGCATAATGTAGTATTTAGTAGGGATGGGCATAATTAATCGATTAAGCGATAATTGATCATTAAGAATTTCACCGAGCAAGTTCATTTTCGTCGACAAACCGATTTAAAAAAAAAAAAAAAAAGTCGCCTCAGTTGGCGCGCCTCAGTTGGCGCGCCTCAGTTGATATATGCGAGCTTCCGTAGGTCAATCGCCAAAACATGAAGAGGTCGCGGCAAAGTGTTGTGTGGGACCACTTTAATTTAGAAAATGACCAAGCGCACTGCAAGCACTGCAATGCAGCATACAAATATACCTCATCGACAACACAAATGATTTATCATTTGAACACCGCGCATCCAAGTCTGGTAAAAGAAGGTGGCGGCGGTTCATCATCTCTATCACAGGCTAGCCTGGACCGGGAGGAGCTGCAGTGCTCAGCGAGCAGAGAAGGTCACCGAACTGATAGCGAAGACGAAACATGATCGAAACAGACATGCTCCCCATCAGTGCCGTGGAGGGCAAAGGTTTTCACGACTTAATAAAATATTGCTGCAGATACGTCTGGGTTGTGTGGAGGAGGTAGGACAGAGACAGCGGGCTAGCAGCGGTTAGCTCGGATCCCAAAGCGGCTAACTCCGAGCGCGCTAGCAGAGGCTGCAGGATGCGTGTCGCCTCGCTTTAATCCACCTCTACGCATGTTGATTTGCAGATTTACTTTCCCGTGGAGAAGCGCCTGTTCCCACAGCCTCGACAGACATAGTAAAAGCGGACACACATGAGTGAATGGTTGTCTTTTTAATACAAAATATGTTAACGATTAACCGATTATTACTCATTAATTCTCCTGACGATCGACGAAGAAAACTTCACCGAATGCCCATCCCTAGTATTTAGGGATGCACTGATACAGGTTTTTCTGATAATATCAGTTTGTTTACTGATATCAATACAATGTCTTTTAAAGGTACATTGGTGGGGGATCTGTCAAATGATTTTCTTCATGGAGATGTTATTGCTTTGTGTAGATTTTTTACAGTATGGCATTAAACCTTTCCATCTTCACGGAGACCAAACCAGACCAAGTTACAGATCAGATCTGTGGAGAGGCGACCCCGCTCACAGTCAGAATGTCTGTTTTTCTAGGTATTTTTGAGCGGTAAAACCACCTGTAATTTAATAAATGTAAGGTAGATCTGGTTAATGTCATACTGTGGAACATTCCAGGCAGTGCAGTGACATCTCCTTAGGAACTAAACTGTCATGAACCCCCAACCAAAAAGTTAGAGTGGACCTTTTAAGTATCTGCCAATATCTGATAATACTCGATACCAGTGTAGTGATTGAAAATTATTATTTTTTTCTCTCAAAATCTAGTTTTAGTACAAAATGGATCTGACTGTATTGTGTAACTGTTATATAGCCTACCAGTAAGTGCTTAACAGCTTTGTATGAATTTAAGTTCAGACATCATGAGACATCCTGGGCCTACATCATTTAACTGATACCCTATGCAAATTTTGCTGCGTTCACACCAATATGTGTCTAGTAGTTTTCATTTCAGAAAATTTTGAAATTGTGTGTTTTGTGTGTGTGTTAAATCAATTTAACCCCAGCAAATTATACAGAGCAACTTCAAGATTCCAAAATATGGAAGCCTTGCTAGAAACCTTTATACTGGTCATAAATCATTCAGATACAGAATTAACCAATGTGTTAATGAGTATAATTTTATTGTTTGAACCTTGTCAAATTGTTGAACTAAACACAATAGAAGAAAGATTTGAGGTCGTTCCAGCTTTTTGGGACACAGGAGGTCCCAACAGGGGCTCTTGCTCTGGAGCAGTGGAGCAGACATGGCCCATATGCTTAAACCACACGTGTCACTTTGTGCTGCAGGTTACCACCTCTGTTATACGGGCGGTACAGATGGCAGGAGCTTGTACTAGAGCTCCGGCCATCTAAAGTCTAAAACAAGGATTTAGTGTCTGAAAATTGTATACTGTATCTGAACTAGCAAATGGGGACTTTCTTACCCCAATGTGTCAACTCTCCTTCATGTTTTAAGTTACTAAAGGCTGGATTTGTAACTGTAGTAGTGGAAGTAGTGAATCTCTACTTTTATCTAAATATAGTGTGTAGTTTGCTGTCGAATAAATTCTTATTTATAAAGGTATGAAATACATATTTGGATGTATTTTGATCCTAAAATGTATGCACAAATGATTTGGGGGAAAATATACAATTATTTTTATGACAAGCAATTTGTTTTTTTTTGTTTTTTTTATGGGATTCCTGTTTAGTGTTTTCCATTAACAGAATAGACAATTGTGTCCCAATTTTGGACAGAACGTTTTATGCTGAATAAATATTGTTTGTGGAGGAAATGTGGCACTTAAAAAATCGCTGCCTTTGTGATTTGTAGATTCTGTCCATTCAAATTTTGATTTGACTCAATCTTGCAGCCCTCTTAAAATGTTTATAAAGCTGTTGTATTGCTGATTTTTCTTCTCATGAAACATGAAAACCTGAAAGTAACATGTTTAGAAGCAATAACTCTTAAAACCCACCATTTTAGATTATTTATTTTTATTCGGTTTAATATTCTTATAATTATTTTAATGTAGTTTTATTGTGTTTATGTCCTGAAAAGAGATGGTGGGTGTTGGGCACAAAATGTGGGCCTAAAAAAAGGCCAGATAACCCATCTCTTTAAGACCACCTTTCAGTAACTTTCTTTTGTTTGCCTTTGTTTGTCTCTTTTTTACATAAAGCGTTTTGAGTATCTTGAAAAGCACTATACAAGTGTCTTATATCATAGAAATCTTGGGTATAATACATATTAACCCAGTCCTATTTCCTCCTCAGGTTTGTTCCGGACAAAGGCTTCACTGGAGCTGACCACCAGAGCCGGCCAGAGGGGCCAGTCCAGTTCGAGGAGGATCCCTTTGGTCTGGACAAGTTCTTGGAGGAGGCCAAGCAGCACGGGGGCTCCAAAAGACCCTCCACCAGCAGCCGCTCCAAAGACGATTATCACGACAAGAAGCGCAGGAAGGAGTGAAGAAGAGCTTCGCAGTCACTCGAGGTCCTGCTCGGGCTGTGGGGAGGATGTGAGAAGACGCCAGGCATTCTCAAACCACTGGAGAGCAGTTTTAATATACTTGTCAAAAAATAGTTGTCCCTTTCTCATTATTTGTGACGCTTGTTTTACCCAGTTTTTCATATTAGTATTTTTTCGTGTCATTCCTGGTATAAGTGATACGGATGCAGGCTGCAAATTTAAAATTACTGTTGTTGTCGTTCACTTTAGTTTGTTCATTTTTAAATAGGAACAAAACAACGCTTTTTGCTCTGTATTTGAAATAGTTATTCGTCACACAATTTTATAAGACATAAATGTTCAAATGCAGCTTTAACTACCTCTTACTATAAACCCTAGAAACTGTTGTCAACACCATTTTCAACCAATTTTGAGGTTTTCATCACCAAATTTTGTTCTATTGATTTTGAAATTGGATTCATTATGCCGCTTCTGTTCCGCTTAGATTTGAGCTTTTCTGTAATTCTGCAAGGAATATTTCACAATTTCACAACTTTTTTTTGTAAGTTTTTATTTAAAATTGTTACGTCTGCGCTCCAAATGTGTACAGCATTATACCCTGTAATAGATAAAAGATCATTCTTGTACTAAAGCACCAGTGGAATAAACTTAATATCATGTCCAACTGATTTTATGCCATTGCCAACAAATAATTTTAATACATTTGAAGCGTTTTATATACATGCATCATTATTAAAGGAGTATTATGTAACTTTCCTGATTGAAGGGGGGGGGGGGGGTCTGCCACCTGCTTGTCTTTGGACTATTCCACTTTGGTATTAAAATTATTTCTCCATGGAGACAACCAGGTGTCATAAACAGTCCAAGTTACAGAGGGGCAGCCCTATTCAGAGAAATAATGCATACATACACATGATGAATGTATTTCCTTTATTATTAGTCTGTATCTTAAAGAAAAAAACGTTTTTTTACAATCTGAGCCGCCTTTCTGCAATAAAACAAGTAGTTTTACTCACTCATAGCAGTTTGGTGTCAATTGGAGTGGTATCGCAGAAGTTATGTTGGAGCCGTTCTGTTCTACTAATGATCTCGTATCCGTTAGCGTGAGTGCTCGGGGCATTACTTTGCGCTCTCCAAATAACACAAACTTTAGCACTTTTCAAATCACAGAAGATCGCTGTGTCAGGGTAGACTTTTAGTGGATTCCAAAACGTCCTGAAACCCGATATCCAGCTATAGTTTCATTTGATGACGTCATCAGAGAGGACAGTGCGCATGCGTGAACTCAGCTGTTTTGTAAACACCGCTAGTCCGAAAGAAGCTAACACCACTCTGAACTTTACTTTTTTGTTGCGATATTGGGTTTCAGGCCGTTTTGAAATCTACTAAAAGTCTACCCTGACACAGCGATCTTCTGTGATTTGAAAAGTGCTAAAGTTGTGTTATTTGGACACCGCAAATCAGTGCCCCGAGCACTCACGCTAACAGATACGGGATCATTAGAAGAACAGAACGGCTCAACATAAGTTCTGCGATACTGCTCCAATTGACACCAAACTGCTATGGGTGAGTAAAACTACTTGTTTTGTTGCCGAAAGAAGGTTCAGATTGTAAAAAAAAAAAACGTTAATTTTCCTTTAAAACCTCAAAATGCTCTGTTCCACCTTGTGATGTCATGTAGTTTTCAAGTTAAGATACATTTTATTTCAGTACAGACTGGCATTTCCAGAGCTGAAATCATCCAAATAAGTATGTCACAAAGTCAATATACAGTACATAATACATTACACGTATACATGTACGTGTAGGCATATTAATATAATTTCTTTACATAAGTAACATATCTCAAAGGGTTATGGGAAGAAGTGTTAACTTTTTGAATCACTTAAGCATTAATATTGTCCGGTTTCCTCTAAACTATCTTCGTCACATTTATCTGGTCTTACTATACAACTTATATTTACAATGTCCACAGATAAGCCATTTATAATATTTTAATACACTAACCATTACAACATTGCATCACTATAACGACTCAGAATACTAGATTTGTATGATTTTTTTAACTGCTTAAAGTTTGAATAGTGTTTTAGCTCATCACTCAGGCTGTTCCATATTTTCACCCCACAGACCGATATACAAAAACTCTTCCTTGTGGTCAGCGCTAGAGCATGTTTATATATTGCTGTCCTCTTAGGTTATACCCTACTTCTTTTTCTGTAAATAAATTTTGAATATTTACTGGTAGTTGATGATTTCTTGCTTTAAACATAAGTCCTGACAAATATTCTACTAAATTGGGAAATTTTAAGAGTTTTGATTCTAAAAATAAGCTGTTGGTGTGCTCCCTGAGCCCCACATTATGTATCATCCTAATATCACGTTTTTGTAATATTGTTAAAGAATGCATGTTGATTTTATAATTATTTCCCCAAACTTCTGCACAATAGCTCAAGTAAGGGTAAATGAGTGAATGGTATAGTTCAGTGTTTCCCAGCCAGGGGTACTCGTACCCCTAGGGCTACACGAGCACACTGCAGGGGGTACACGGCAAATTAAAGGGATAGTACGTTTTTTAAAATGTTAATCTGTATGGGTTTCCTTCTAAAAGTTACGTGTGTTGACACCGGCTTACCTCTGACAGTCTCAGCTGATCCCGGTTCGGCTCGCTTTCTGGAGCTCACGTAAGTGGTCCGGTAACTT